>CAUHTR010003522.1:0-45414 GCA_959609185.1 Schmidtea polychroa | reverse complement strand
TTTGGGCAATTTTTTAAGCTAATTTTTTCCATTCGGCTATATACGGGTAACAAAACAAACTATTTTTTGCCAGCCCAAAAAAACATAATTTTCATTTAAAACAATCATATTTAATTTAACTGATTTTGGACAAAAAATTGACTATAAAAAACTCATTCGGCTTATATTACGGATCGGCTTATACACGAGTATATTCGGTACTAAAAAATATAAAAATAGTTATTTTAATTAATTGTATTTACTTTAATTTTGATTTAAGATGAGTTTTTAAATCATTACAATATTCATTAACAATTTGATTTTTTTAACAGAATGGACATGTTATCAGAATGTTTAGGAGAATTATATTAGCTGATTTTCACTGCGACTCAGTTTTGTACTCCTATTGAAGGTCCTATTCCTGATTTGTGTTAATTGCAGGACTGTAAAGTATTTCTTTAAACTCAAGGAATGCATCCAAGCTGTGATTGTTTTGATATAGATTTTTATGGTAACTATTGCAGCCTAGTGACCAGAGTAGTTGACTTCACTCGTTTATATCCATTTTTTAGTCTTTATTATTCAATAATGTAAGCTTAGTAAAAGTATTTAAGCAGCGCCGTCTTTCCATTGTGCTAACTGTGGCTAAGCACAGGGGGCGCCGTGAGTGAAGCGGGCACCGTAAATTTTATAAAAGCCATAATTTGATAAAATGAAAAAAAATTGAAAAATTGAAAAATTATAAACAAAAACAAAATTAAAGAAAATCGAAAAAAAAATTAGTTTAATATATGAATCTAAAATTTTAAATATATACAAAAAGAATTATTATTTTTTGACATTTTTGTTATAGTTTTAAAACTTTAAAAAAATTGAGAAGAAAATTTTGAATATAAAGTGTAATATTATTAATAAACATAATATATGTTTGTAAAAATGGTTTTTATAGAGGCGATTATAGTTTATAGCACAGGGGCGACAAGTTTCTAAAGACGTCTTTGTATTTAAGATATACCACATAAAAAGTATAATTAAATTTTCATTAAGCAACTACTTCAGTAAAGTTTCTAGACTAGTGGTTCGAAATGCCGTTTTTTGGACTAGTTATTATTAGTTGAAATCAAATTATATTCGCATGTACTGTTCATTTTAAAATTAATAACTAAATTAAACAGTATAAAAAAATATTTAATTGCATCATATTATTTCAAGCTGAATTTAATTTTTATATTCCAATTAACATTCATAAAAATTTATTAATCAAAAATTTTAAATACTTAACCTTCCTATTTAAATTTCACTATTTAGTTATTTTTGATAATTTTTAATACAATTATATTTTTATTAATATGTCAATTAATTCATGTAAAAAATAAGCATATACTAACAAATCCAATTTTAACTATGACATTAAGCGTTCCGGTACTCATTTTTTTTGCCTAAACAACACTACTTAACGTTCGCAGAAAATATAAATCATTATAATTTCTAATTTATAAAACAATTAAATGATAATTTAAGCATTTTGCTTCGAATAACATGTTTAATACAAATGAAAATATTTCGACTATATGATAGCTCTTGTCAAGAAATTTTTTCGTTTGTATTAATATATCATTCTCACCAAAAGGCCAAATTATCTTTAATTGTTTTTTAAAATTTAATTATTGCTGCTACCAAGAAATCATCCTTGTATTAATTTTTAAATTAATAAATTAAAAATAATATTCCATATTGTATCAGCAAGAAGAGTCATTTAGTAGAAAAAATTTTATATTTTGCATTTAAATATATTTTTGGGTTGACTGGAAATAGTCACGAAGTACATGTCTGTCGGTAAAGTGATATTATTTATGGATAGATCATCGGGGAAAAAATGTTGAATCTGTATTTATTTTTGCAGTAATATATGAAGATTATTTTATTATAGTTTTTCTGAAATATTTATATTTTGTCTAATCGATAGAATCAATATCTTTGACCTCTATTGGTCAACTATTTCATTTTTCTATTACAACCATGTGCAACGCGCAACCCGTTGATCTCATTCTGACCAATTGTGATTTTACTGAGGTACCTATGAAGTTTCGGTGTACTATTTATTAAAATTATATTTTTCTTATAAAATTTCAGAAAATGCAAACAACCATCTTGAGTCATGTGGGTTTTAATTCAACTAAAATATAACACTAGCGTTACACGATGTAATAACATGCGCCTCGTGAATATGAAATTTCTAATTTTGGGAAGAATTTACATTTGGAAAGTACCCAAACCCGTTAGCGTTTGACACTAATGTCCGTTGATTTTGACTTATCTGACTCAGATTCATCATTTCAATCCATTATATTTATTAAAAAGAGCTTGAAGAAATCATAGTCTTCAAGCTCTTTTTAATAAAATACCATTTATAATGACCGCGTGGATTGGAGTGTTAATCTGCTTCTCAAAGCCACCTGGCCTTATTGCTCGAGGCGTATTTATTATAAACTTAACGGTTTTTTGAAGTATGCAATATCACTGGAATATTATCTACAAACTGATTCTATATTCCTAAACGACTTTAGTAAATATCTAAACTTGATCAAAATAAAAAAAGCAGGTGTCAGAAATGTTGACTTTTACCCCTGTCTTAAAATAAACAAAATATAACCATATAAAATACCCAAAAAATGAAGAGATAACAGTTTATTTAAAATTTTCAATTAAATACCAAATTTGTATTAAAAAGCTGGGAGCTCAAGTTAAACGGAATGTCCACTGAATATTCGGAGTAAGGATGTCAATATAAACAAAAATAACCGTTAAAAACCGTTTTTTAGTATAAATCTTTATATGCGAAATTTTACGATTTCAAATCATATTTGAAATTTGAAATCTAATTTTTTCCAAAATTAAAAATGCTGTTAAAATTTCAAGTTTTTCTGCTGTAAACACAACTTCGATGTGTTAGTGTGTGAATCTGACACAAAACTAAATAAAACAGTATTATCGATACTGACTGGAAATGGGTTAATGAGATCCTCGTAAGACTTGCATGCCACATACATTCAACGTCGGGCGAAGTTAATATAAACGATTTAATAAAAATGATACTACTTTAATACAGATTACAGAAACCTGTATAACACAAATGACAGAGCATGACCATGTGTATGAGTTATACACAACGTATGCAAAATAATGCGAATACGAATAATACCTGTGCATTGTGCAATTGAATAAAAGCCATTACATTTCAATTGATATTGCTTTTTTCAATTTATTATCAATTATCAATATTATCAATTTGTCAATTTAATTTCAACAAAAGTGAGTATAAACATATTTATTATTAAATATATTTTATTATATTATTATTATTGAAATAATAATTGAAATTTTTAGAACGCTAATCAAAAACGCTTCAATGGAGGGCAATAATAATTGTAAAGAAAATTCGCCTTGGCAATATTTTGAAACGCGTTAAAGACACTGGCAAATAATTGTGGCAAGAAATCAAATCAGCTGGGGGCTTGCTTTACACATTAAAGACTTCACAACATTAATCTCTTAAAAAAGGAAAATACTGTGACAAAATACTGAGGCTTAATGACTCCACTTTGGACACGTTTTATCCTTTATAAGGACATATTTTTTGAATCTAAAGAAATAATTGTTAAGTATGGTTATGTATTATAGTTATTATAATAAAAATGCATATTTAATTTCTATTTTTTTATTGAATACCGGTTTATACCGATAATACGGTATTAATAATTAACGGTATTCATGCATTCCCTACTGGTTGTCATTTTATTAGAACTTGTCTTCAGTTTTTCTCCTGAAAATATATTTGCATTTTATTACGAATAAATTGGTACAGGCCATAAAATAGTATACAAAGTTATCAATTTTAAATACTTGCATCATTAATTCAAAAATTAGTTGGGTAATAGAATGATAAAAAAATTTATTTTGAAAGGACCTTAACATGAATGAACTTCGGATCCCTTCGGATGATTCCATTGATTGATTTTTGTATGGTGCCAGGCGGACACAAAACAAGCATTCACCTAAAACTGTATGTTTGAAAGATGTTTAAATTTGACTTAGAATTTAATTAAATTGAAAAATTAAAATATTGAACATGGCAAATTCAAATGAAATTAACCGAAAAGTTCACCCAAACCGAATCAGGTGTACACCATATTTCGCTATATTTTACTTGCTTCACTGTAATATGTCATGACTTCCTTATGTATTTTAAATATTCACCGGAAATGCACAAGTGAATTATATGCAATAAAAACAACCTCAAATGAAGAAAAAATTCATTTTTATTATTCTTATTTAATTAAAACCAATTTAAACAAAATTATATAGTAATTATGTCATTTTTACAGATCACATGTTTCGTTTTGGTTGGTTAGGTTAAACGACAAAAATTAATGAGTAAGAGACAATGATGCGCTCACTCACACACACACCAAAATAGTTAGAACTTAAAACAAAAGAAGCCTATAAATAATAGAAAAATGTGGAGTAATTTTACTCCGGTTTAAATTTTTTTCCTTATAAACATTTTATACACATGTAAGTTTCATTACTAATCAGATGATTATTGTTTAAATGGTCATGAATTTATCGATAACACATACAATGACAAATTAACATTTGTTTTAACTATTCTCAACAAATTTTAATAAATAATTGCTCATTAGAGCGAGGTTTCATGCTATTAAACTATTTCATTAGTAATAGATTTCAACACACAATTATAGAAAATAACCAATTATATTTTCATTTAAAAGTTGACATGACATTATGTGGAATATTATATTATTAATTATTATTATTGTTTATTATTATTATTTAAATTTATTATTATTATTATTATTATTACTTAGATTTATTATTATTATTATTATTATTATTATTTATTATTATTTATTATTATTATTATTATTATTTATTATCATCATCATCATCATTATTATTAATATTATTGTTTGGGTTGAGTCCATGAGAGATAGCCATCAAGGGCATAAGAGGTTCAATAATTTAGAAATTATAAATAAATACTTTCTATAAATAGGAAATTAGGAATAAATAACTACTATAAATATAAAAATAATAAAAATAATATAAATTAATTACTAAAATAAGATAGATATTACATATAGGAATTTTTATAACACATTACATATATTAAGTAAATATTAACTAAAAATACAAATAAAAAATTAATATAAAATTGAGGAATAATATTCATTTGGAAAAAGAAATTATTAAGCTTTAATCAGTATTGATTAGAAAGCAGTAAGAATCTATCCACCGTGGTGACTAACGAGAAAACAGAATAATTCTACCCGGATCCGAAACAGCTCCGACTTTATTATAGAATTAGATTGATACTAAACAGCTGTGATACAACAAAAAATATAAAATCAGGAATTTAGAAGAGATAAAATAGAAAACTCTAAAGAGCTTTTTTTCAAAGCTGATATCTAAGAATTTATCAGTTGAGAAATTTGGTTTTTGCTAAGAAATTTAAAGCAACGGATACTAACCTAAAGGTTAATTATCTATTTGTTTGATATTAAATTATATAACTTAAAAGCACATCCGACCACAACCATCAGCATTTCTGCCTGATTTGTTTGCTGGGATTAAATTTCTAGAAAGGATATTATATTGGAAAAGATAGAAAATCCTGGTTCTATACGATCGCGCGAATTCGGACTCTCCCTCTATCTTGAACCATTTTTATTAATACAGCGCTGTGAGACAATGGATTCAGCGTTTGTCATCTTTTCTGAGGACAGTTTGTATTACCGATATCTGTGCTTTAGAATTAGCGGCATTTTTGGGAAACTTATTTTACAATTTTGAAAATAATCGCGCATATCAAATACAGTTTTGAAAAATAAGTTAACATGTTATCTGATTTAATCTATATCATTTATCTATACCTACAGTCTATTTATCTTTTGTAGTCAGCATAAATCAGAAATTGTGTTAGATATCTTTGTCCACGGATCCTTACTAACATTATTATTATTATTATTGACTTGAGTGACACAAGAAAGAGAATTTTAATATCACTTGTTGTTAAATGTTTTTCAATTAACGTTTTTTCATAAGCTGTCTGTGATATAATAAGAACAGGAACTTCCGGAATTTCGTTGGAAATAGAACAAAATTAAACATTTTCATACATTTTCAATATCTTAGAACCAGGAACTTTCAAAAATTCGTTGGAAATGAACAAATTAAATATCTTGAATACCTTTCTTGGCAACCGCCTAATTTTTATCAATTAATTTTAATCAATTCTTAATAGACATAACAATAACCTGTTCGTGTGTGTGTGCGCACATACAAAAAAACAAGAAAATTAACAATAACGGTACATAGTGCGGACGGACAAACCACACAGACAGTAAGATAGAAATGACACTCCTCCATCTCACTGGTCGAAACATTTCCACCCTCCTTGATCTCTTCTTGCGGAACAACAACCCAATCTAACTCTAGGGAGCAAACCTCAGTTATTGGTACCAATAACTCTTTTTCTTGCTCAATTTCCACTAACCCCGCATACCCATCTTTCTTTTTTCTTGCCCCGCACACCTTTCTTGAGATATCTATGTGGATTTTACACCTGCCATCGAATTATTCGCCAAAACAATGGTCACAGTTATTTTGTTTAGGTGTAATATCTCCCTTGCTCGGCTCTTGATTTCCAAAAGTTTTGTCCTCTGAGTCATGGAGCAAATTATGATGCTTTCGATTACAATCCCTGTCCTGCAAAAGCTCGGTTTTTCACATTCTTTAACCATGTGAGCTGTTGCAAGACAATTGTAACAAAGCCTCTTCTTGGTCACAAACTCATGCCGTTCCTTGACATTCTGAACTCTAGTAGGTAGAAAGTAGCCCGCTGGAACAATTACCCCCCCCCCGGGGGGGGGGGGGGGAAAATTGTTCCACGATTTTTTTTGTTCCACGATTTTTTTTGTTCCACGATTTTATAGCAATTGTTCCCAACTCATTTTTTTGCTTTCAGGGATTTTTGTCTAAATTTTTTTTTATCACACTATAGTGAGGGGGTCTCGATGGTCCTGGGATTTTCAATAGGAAAAAAGGTGGTCTACACTAAAAAAAAGCCAAGGAATTTCAGACTATAGTGAGGTGGTCTCCTTGGTCCTGAGAAAATAGGCGGTCTTCAATAAAAAAGAGTGGTAATTTAAGGTCTCAGGATATTTTCAATAGAAAAGCGGTATACACTAAAAAAGAGTGGTAATTTAAGGTCTCAGGATATTTTCATAGAAAAAGGCGGTCTTCAATAAAAAAGCATGGTAATTTAAGGTCTCAGGATATTTCAATAGAATATGTGGTCTACACTAAAAAAGCCAAGGATTTTCAGACTATAGTGAGGGGGTCTCCTGGTCCTGAGAATTTCAATAGCAAAAGGGATCTTCATAAAAAAGAGGGTAATTTAAGGTCTCAGGATATTTTCAATACAAAAGGTGGTCTACGCTAAAAAACAGTGGTAATTTAAGGTCTCAGGATATTTTCAATACAAAAATCCGATATCACTAAAAAGCATGGATTTTCTAGGTCAATTTAGGTGGTCTCCTTGGTCCTGAGAAAAAGGTGGTCTACACTAAAAAAAGGTGGTAAATTTTTAAAATAAAGTAAATAATGGTCTAAAAATTGAATTACAGTAAATTATGGGTCTAAAAAATTAAATTACTGTAAATTATGGGTCTAAAAATTAGAATTACAGTAAATTATGGTCCAAATTTTAAAATTACAGTAAATTAAGGTTCAAATTTTTAAATTAAAGTAAATAATGGTTCTAAAAATTCAATTACAGTAAATTATGTCCAAATTTTTAAATTAAAGTAAATTATGGGTCTAAAAATTGAATAAAGTAAATATGGGCTAAGATTTTTGAATTAAAGTAAATGATGGTTCAAATTTTTCAATAACAGTAAATTTAGGTTCTAAAATATTAATTACAGTAAATTATGGGTCTAAAAATTAAATTACAGTAAATTATGGTCCAAATTTTTCAATTACAGTTAATTATGGTCCAAATTTTTCAATTACAGTAAATTATGGTCCAAATTTTTCAATAGTAATGAATGGGCTCAAATAACTAAATTAAAGTAATTAAGGTTCAAATTTTTCAATTAAAGTAATGAATGGGCTCAAATAACTAAATTAAGGTTCTAAAAATTAAATAAAGTTAATTAAGGTCCAAATTTAAAAATTATGTAATCAATGGTCAAAAAAATTTAAATTAAAGTTAAATAAGTAAATTAAAGTATTAATTTTTAATAAGTAAATTAAAGTAAGATTTTAAAATTATTAACCAAAAAGTTGAAATAATAGAAGGTGTTTGAGAATTGAAATTTTTTAATGAAAATTTTAATGAAATAATATTTTAAGTAATTTTTAATGAAATTTTTATGGAATAATTTTTAAGTTAATTTTTAATGGAAATTTTATGAAATATTTTTCAATGTAATTTTAGATGGAAATTTTTAAGATAATTTTTAATGAAATTTTTTATGAAATATTTTTCAAAGACAAATTTTAATAATAATTCTACAACCAAACCAACAACTTAGTACCAACAACCAGTAACTTACGAACATGTATTAACAACCAGATACCTACAACTAGTTACTAACAAATAGGTACCAAATACCAAGTACTTACAACTAGTTACTAACAACCAGTTACCTGAATAAGTACTACAACCACCTAACAAGTACTAACAACCAAAACAAGCAACCAACTAGGTACCAAGTACTAACAAAAAAACAAGGCAACCAACCAGATACCTACACTAGATACCTACAACCAACTAGATACCACCTACCAAGTACCAACAACCAACAACAACAAGTACTAAGCACTGTCAACTAAATACCAAAACACTTACAACCTACAACTAGTTACTAACAACCAGTTAACTGTTACCAGTACATACAACCAAAACAACCAACCAACTAGTACCAGATACCGAGTACTCACAACCGACAATAACCAGCTACTAAGCATTACCAACCACCTACAACCTACCAAACTAGTTACTAACAACTAGTTACCTGATAACTACAACTAGATACTCAACAACCAAAAACAACCAAAAACCAGTTACCTGATACAAATACTTACAACTAGTTACTAACACCAGTTACCTGATAGCAACCAACTAGGTACCAGATACCGAGTACTCACAACCAACAACAACCATTACTAAGCATTACCAACCACCTACAACCTACAACTAGTTACTAACAACAGTTACCTGCTACTAAGTACCTACAACCAACTAGCTACCACCTACCAAGTACCTACAAAAACAACTAGCTACCACCTACCAAGTACTTACAACCAACATCAACCAGGTACTAAGCATTATCAACCAAGTACCTACAACCAACTAGCTACCACCTACCAAGTACTTACAACAACATCAACCAGGTACTAACATTATCAAACAAGTACTAACAAACCCAGATGACCAAGTGAAATTATTAGTTAAATAGGTAAAATAATGTTTAATTTTTAAATTAACTAATCAATGATCTAAAATATTAAAGTTAAAGTCAATTTAAGATGAAGATTTTCTGGGATTTCCAATGTTAATTTTAGATGCAAATCTTCGTCAATTAATCAATGACCACATGAAATTATTGGTTAATATGAAAATAAGGATTATATTTAGTTGTTAAGTAAATTATGGTGTAAAATTAAGAATAAAGAATAATTAGGTAAATTAAGGATAAGTAAATTTAAAGTTAAAATTTTAAATAAGTAAATTAAGGTTCAAAATTTTAAATTAAAGAAAACAATGGTTCAAAATTTAAAATAAAGCTAAATGAGTAAATTAAAGTAATAATTTTTAAATTAAAGCATCAATGTAAAAAATTTTAAATAAGTAAATTTAAAGTAAATTAAAGTAAGATTTTGAAAAATTTAATTAGAAAATAATAGAAGGTGTTTGAGAATTGGAATTTTTTAATGAAAATTTAAATGGAATAATAATAATAATAATAATAATAATAATAATAATAATAATAATAATAATAATAATAATAATAATAATAATAATTCAACAGTTCCCAACAATCGGTTACTAAATATTTTTAACTAGATGCTAACAAATACTTTGAACATGATACCAAGTACTAACTAACTCTCAAACAACCAGATACCTACAACTAGTACTAACAACCAACTAAGTATTCTTTATTGTATTTTATGAAATGCTTTTAAATTAATTTTTTATCTGTCTTTAAAAATATGTTTAATTACAATCAATAGAAAACCTTTCAAATGTCTAAATTTAACAAACATGTTGACTTTCATCAAAAAACACAACTCAATCACTTAAAACACCACGTGAAATTCAAAATAATTTAAATTACAATGAAATACTAATGAATTCTAATTACAAAAACATCTTCCTTTTAAATGATAACTACTGACTTATTATTGCAAAGTAAAAATCACATTCAATAAATACTTATTGTTGATCAGTTTTATTATATATACTCTGAGTTTATCGACAGGATGTTTTGACCCCCTAAGGTACTGGTTTGTAAAGGTACTGGTCGTAAAGGGTATTAGTCGTAAAGGTACTAGTCGTAAGGCTATTGGTAACACTCAAACCACCACCTACTCATTAATTAACTACCATGTACTAACAACCAGGTCTCAAACAACTAAATACTAAACACTTACAATCCACAACAACCAGCTACTAAGCATTATCAACCTACAACTATATAACAACACTGTACCAGCTACCAAATACAAGATACCAAGTACCACAATCAACTAACCACACATAAAAATAATAGCAATTAAATACAAAATATTCTTCATCACATACACTATCTTCTTATCAAAATCTAAAAGTCAATCAGATACCAACTACCAACTACAAGTACTAACAACCAACTACCTACAACCAACAACTATGTACTAACAAATTGATCTTTAAAAGCAAATACTCATCACTTGAAAATTAGATGGAAATTAATTGAACTCAAGACATCAATAACTTGGTAAAAAATTGATTAAATAATTGCAAAAATTTAAATTACTCAAAATAAATATCATAAAATTTAATTATAATAGACAAGAAAGAATTCTATTCATTAATCATCCAGTAAATAAAAAAAATACTGATCATTCAAGTTGAATCAACTAAGATAATAAATTAATAATATAAGATTTAGTAGATAATTGATTTAGATTGAATAAATTAATTGAAATAAAATTAATTTTAATTATTTTTTTTAAAAAATAATACATGTACTCAAATTGATTGACTGAATGCTCAAAATATTCAAAAATCAGTATACATTCATTAAAATTATCAATGTCAGCAATCTACAATAAAAATAATTATCATTAAATTCCAAAGAGACTAGAAAACTAACAAACCAGAAAATTCATTCAAATGACAATAATTGGTATATTCAAGCGAATTCTCTAATAAAATCATCTAAAAAGAATCATTTCGCCTGAAATATCTCATTTTTAAAGATTAGTATCTTATCGATAAGTACTTGTTAAATATCATATATTCACCTCAAACTAACAAGATTCCTTAAAATCCCTTAAATGACTATATTTCTACCCTTAATCAATATTATTACAAATAATTCAATAAAATCATCTAAAAAGCATCAAATTCCAAAAATAACTCTATCTTTAAAGATTAGTATTTTATCGATAAATATCCTTAAAAGGTTATATATTTACCTCAGACTAATAAGATTCCTTAAAATCTCCTTTAAATGACTATAATTCTAATACTTATTCCTATTATCACGAATATTTCCCTATAAAACATGTAAAATCATTAACCTAAATAATTTATAAAATCTAATGATAAAACCGGTTATAATTAAATTTTTGGTTAATCACTGTACTCGAAATTTAAAATAAATATTGCTTGAAATTTGACTGTACAATATAACTGAGTAGTTGCATAGAAAGATTAAATTTATCCATATTTCTTCAAATGATCATTTTTACCGATATCCAACCGATTTAATTACTAATTAAAATCACCCGATAGATTTCTCCCAATAAAGATCAATTTTCTTTAGTCGACGTTTTAAATCAATATTTCCAACTTTTGTCGTTGTCCGTCTAAATAAAGATAAAAAATAATTTAAAGTTGATATCAATCCCAATTATCTGTAAAGTTTTCATTGTCAAAACCAAGTAAATAGATTATCCCTACTTAATAAAACATTGTTCTAAAACATAAATCTAAATTAATTTACTGTGCATTAATCACAACCTAATAAAACAATATAATTATTATTGATTCATAACTAATGTATTGCAATTTCCCTTAAAACATTGATATTTTGCCAACATCACCATTAAAAAAATCATATATTCCCATCTTAACCCATCCTTAATTAAATTTAACCAACTATATCCCCTCAAAAGATCATATTTTCCCACCTTATTCGATCCCTCATTAAATCTAACCGACAATATCCCATCTTAACCGATCTCTCACCAAATATTTCTACCCTTTTAAACATCTAACCAAATATATCCTTCAATTCTACCCACTTGAATCCTCCTTTAATTCAATTCAGTCTTAAAATCCTTAGAGAGAATTCTTCAAAAAATATGACTTTTAATTAACTGTTAAAGACACCAGACATTCTTCTAATGAAATAATTTAGTAGCTAAATAATAAGAGCCCACTAAAAGGTCAAAATTCACTAAAATTTTCTACAAATATTCACCATCAAATACTGGAGATGATACATATATTAATTGATGATAATTCTTCAGCTATTCAACCAATCATTTTCAAGCAGTAACAGCAAACTAAATTTCTGTATATCCTACAATAATTATCAAGTAAATTTAAAGTCCTTGATAAGGTTAACTGTTTCTTAGCTTATGTTTTTTAAAGTTCATCAAAGTGTAAATATTCTTAGAAAAATATTGAAAAAATTATTTAGTCAAATATATTACAAAGTTATCATCAAAAATTTATTCTATCACTTAATTATTAATCTAATTGTCAATGAAATTAATTTTTATTTAAAAACTATTCAATAAAATGCAACTAATTATCAAGAAATTAATTAAATTTATCAATTAAATTTATCACCATTAAAACTTTTAATCAGTCAACATGAAATTCTTAGAAAATTATTCAATATCCTCATAAAAATTTATCCTATCACTTGATTATTGTACAAACTTTAATTATTAACCTCATTGAAAATAATTTTTTATTTAAAATTAAAAAACAAGTCAATAAAAATACATCCAATTATCAAGAAATTAATTAAATTTATCTTAGAACTAACTTTAAATTTTTAAATATTCTTTCAATCAACATGAAATTCACAAAATGATAGAAATTCATAAAAATGATAGAAAATTACAAAAAATGATGGAAATCCACAAAAAACGATAAAAATTCACAAAAATTATAGCAATCCGCAAAAATAATAGAAAATTACAAAAAATGATGGAAATTCATAAAAATGATAGAAATTTACTTGAATATTTACTAAAACCATCAACTCTAAAAATTATCAATGAATGCCTTTAACAAATTTGCCTAAATAATCATTCAAATAAAAGCATTAAAAGTACCCTTGCGACATGTTGAATGTGAGTAGTACCCTTGTGAGCAATACCCATAGGGGGACAGAATATTTTGTCGGATAAACTCAGAGTATATATTAATTAACTCATTCAAATTTATCATTGAATCAGTGAAATTATCATAAATTTCGATAAAAATTCTAAAGTGGTAAGCAATGTAAAATGAAATATTCTTTAAACTTTGATAAAATTAACAATGAAGGTGTTAAGAATCTTCATTAGAGTGAGGAAATTATTCATTACTCGATTCAAATGGGTGAAAATAATTGGTAGAATAATTCATTAATGGATCATTGAATGGGCATAGATAAGAAAAAAGGTTGATAAGAATGGAAATATATTAATTGAATTTATTTAAAATTATTTCATAAAATTCATAAAAAAAAAACTTTTAAAAGAAATATTTGTGGAGATGTTTTAGGTGAAAATTAATCAAAATCGGCGGAATATAATTGATTAAATATCGAGGATGGGGGTTATAATTAATGGAAAATCAATGGGATACAAATGATTAAATAGTGGAAAATCTGGGAATATAAGTGATTAAATAATGGAATAATTAATGGAAAATTGGGGGAATATAAGTGAGAAGTATATGTAATTTAAATTATTACATAACAAGCCGCAACTATTTTATTACATAACAAGCTGTGAATGGTATTTTACCAACATTTTACTAAATTTTTAAAGTATGTAATTTAATTTTATTTTTATTTTTAAATTGTACATATTTTGAATATCATTCTATTGTTTTATTCCAATAATAAGTATAAAAAGTCTATAATGATTAATAAATTAATATCTTGTTAACATTTATTTGAGAATTTTAAAAAACTTTACTTAAAATTAGTGAAGTATTTAATTTTGATTTAATTTTTAAGACAAATATTTGAGTATTACATTTAAATTATTTTGGTTGATTATTGATTTTTTTTTATGATAGTTGCTTTCGAAATATTTTAGTGTAAAATAGTAAATTTAATAATGAATAGAATACAATATTAAAGGACTTTTTTAAAAAAAAAATTTACTTTCTATTACCTAATTCCATCATGAAGTTTAAAAGTCTATAACTCTTAATAAATCAATTTCTTATTCACATTTTCTTATAAAACTTATATTTTTAAATTTAGTGTAGTATTTAATTTTAATTGTATTTGAATGATACATTTAATTTATTTTGATTGAAAGGAATAATATAATTCATATTATGATATTTGTTTTTGAAATATTTAACGTAAAATAATAAATTTAATAATATATAGCTATTATTACAAGTACTTATACAACAAAAACTTACTATTTCTAATGTTTTATTCCATCAATAAGTTTAAAAGTATATAACTGATAATAGATTAATTTCTTATTTACATTATTTGAGAATTTGAAAAATTTATAAATTTATATTTTCTAAGACTTATATTTGAATATTAACCTATTTTGATTGAAAAGGGTAATTGATTTAGAAATTATTTAGTGTAAATCAAAACATTTAAATTATTAAGGTATTAAAGTACTTATTCAAACATTAAAAAAAAAGATCTAATCAATAATTCTCAATAAAATACCATTCACAGCTTGTTATGTAATAAAATAGTTGCGGCTTGTTATGTAATAATTTAAATTACATATACTTCTCACTTATATTCCCCCAATTTTCCATTAATTATTCCATTATTTAATCACTTATATTCCCAGATTTTCCACTATTTAATCATTTGTATCCCATTGATTTTCCATTAATTATAACCCCCATCCTCGATATTTAATCAATTATATTCCGCCGATTTTGATTAATTTTCACCTAAAACATCTCCACAAATATTTCTTTTAAAAGTTTTTTTTTTATGAATTTTATGAAATAATTTTAAATAAATTCAATTAATATATTTCCATTCTTATCAACCTTTTTTCTTATCTATGCCCATTCAATGATCCATTAATGAATTATTCTACCAATTATTTTCACCCATTTGAATCGAGTAATGAATAATTTCCTCACTCTAATGAAGATTCTTAACACCTTCATTGTTAATTTTATCAAAGTTTAAAGAATATTTCATTTTACATTGCTTACCACTTTAGAATTTTTATCGAAATTTATGATAATTTCACTGATTCAATGATAAATTTGAATGAGTTAATTAATATATACTCTGAGTTTATCCGACAAAATATTCTGTCCCCCTATGGGTATTGCTCACAAGGGTACTACTCACATTCAACATGTCGCAAGGGTACTTTTAATGCTTTTATTTGAATGATTATTTAGGCAAATTTGTTAAAGGCATTCATTGATAATTTTTAGAGTTGATGGTTTTAGTAAATATTCAAGTAAATTTCTATCATTTTTATGAATTTCCATCATTTTTTGTAATTTTCTATTATTTTTGCGGATTGCTATAATTTTTGTGAATTTTTATCGTTTTTTGTGGATTTCCATCATTTTTTGTAATTTTCTATCATTTTTATGAATTTCTATCATTTTGTGAATTTCATGTTGATTGAAAGAATATTTAAAAATTTAAAGTTAGTTCTAAGATAAATTTAATTAATTTCTTGATAATTGGATGTATTTTTATTGACTTGTTTTTTAATTTTAAATAAAAAATTATTTTCAATGAGGTTAATAATTAAAGTTTGTACAATAATCAAGTGATAGGATAAATTTTTATGAGGATATTGAATAATTTTCTAAGAATTTCATGTTGACTGATTAAAAGTTTTAATGGTGATAAATTTAATTGATAAATTTAATTAATTTCTTGATAATTAGTTGTATTTTATTGAATAGTTTTTAAATAAAAATTAATTTCATTGACAATTAGATTAATAATTAAGTGATAGAATAAATTTTTGATGATAACTTTGTAATATATTTGACTAAATAATTTTTTCAATATTTTTCTAAGAATATTTACACTTTGATGAACTTTAAAAAACATAAGCTAAGAAACAGTTAACCTTATCAAGGACTTTAAATTTACTTGATAATTATTGTAGGATATACAGAAATTTAGTTTGCTGTTACTGCTTGAAAATGATTGGTTGAATAGCTGAAGAATTATCATCAATTAATATATGTATCATCTCCAGTATTTGATGGTGAATATTTGTAGAAAATTTTAGTGAATTTTGACCTTTTAGTGGGCTCTTATTATTTAGCTACTAAATTATTTCATTAGAAGAATGTCTGGTGTCTTTAACAGTTAATTAAAAGTCATATTTTTTGAAGAATTCTCTCTAAGGATTTTAAGACTGAATTGAATTAAAGGAGGATTCAAGTGGGTAGAATTGAAGGATATATTTGGTTAGATGTTTAAAAGGGTAGAAATATTTGGTGAGAGATCGGTTAAGATGGGATATTGTCGGTTAGATTTAATGAGGGATCGAATAAGGTGGGAAAATATGATCTTTTGAGGGGATATAGTTGGTTAAATTTAATTAAGGATGGGTTAAGATGGGAATATATGATTTTTTTAATGGTGATGTTGGCAAAATATCAATGTTTTAAGGGAAATTGCAATACATTAGTTATGAATCAATAATAATTATATTGTTTTATTAGGTTGTGATTAATGCACAGTAAATTAATTTAGATTTATGTTTTAGAACAATGTTTTATTAAGTAGGGATAATCTATTTACTTGGTTTTGACAATGAAAACTTTACAGATAATTGGGATTGATATCAACTTTAAATTATTTTTTATCTTTATTTAGACGGACAACGACAAAAGTTGGAAATATTGATTTAAAACGTCGACTAAAGAAAATTAATCTTTATTGGGAGAAATCTATCGGGTGATTTTAATTAGTAATTAAATCGGTTGGATATCGGTAAAAATGATCATTTGAAGAAATATGGATAAATTTAATCTTTCTATGCAACTACTCAGTTATATTGTACAGTCAAATTTCAAGCAATATTTATTTTAAATTTCGAGTACAGTGATTAACAAAAATTTAATTATAACCGGTTTTATCATTAGATTTTATAAATTATTTAGGGTTAATGATTTTACATGTTTTTATAGGGAAATATTCGTGATAATAGGAATAAGTATTAGAATTATAGTCATTTAAAGGAGATTTTAAGGAATCTTATTAGTCTGAGGTAAATATATAACCTTTTAAGGATATTTATCGATAAATACTAATCTTTAAAGATAGAGTTATTTTTGGGAAATTTGATGCTTTTTAGATGATTTTATTGAATTATTTGTAATAATATTGATTAAGGGTAGAAATATAGTCATTTAAGGGATTTTAAGGAATCTTGTTAGTTTGAGGTGAATATATGATATTTAACAAGTACTTATCGATAAGATACTAATCTTTAAAAATAGAGATATTTCAGGCGAAATGATTCTTTTTAGATGATTTTATTAGAGAATTCGCTTGAAATATACCAATTATTGTCATTTGAATGAATTTTCTGGTTTGTTAGTTTTCTAGTCTCTTTTGGAATTTAATGATAATTATTTTTATTGTAGATTGCTGACATTGATAATTTTAATGAATTTATACTGATTTTTGAATATTTTGAGCATTCACTCAATCAATTTGAGTACATGTATTATTTTTAAAAAAAAATAATTAAAATTAATTTTATTTCAATTAATTTATTCAATCTAAATCAATTATCTACTAAATCTTATATTATTAATTTATTATCTTAGTTGATTCAACTTGAATGATCAGTATTTTTTTATTTACTGGATGATTAATGAATAGAATTCTTTCTTGTCTATTAATTAAATTTTTATGATATTTATTTTGAGTAAATTTAAATTTTTGCAATTATTTAATCAATTTTTACCAAGTTATTGATGTCTTGAGTTCAATTAATTTTCCATCTAATTTTTCAAGTGATGAGTATTTGCTTTTAAAGATCAATTTGTTAGTACATAGTTGTTGGTTGTAGGTAGTTGGTTGTTAGTACTTGGTAGTTGGTAGTTGGTATCTGATTGACTTTTTAGATTTTGATAAGAAGATAGTGTATGTGATGAAGAATATTTTGTATTTAATTGCTATTATTTTTATGTGTGGTTAGTTGATTGTTGGTACTTGGTATCTTGTATTTGGTAGCTGGTACAGTGTTGTTATATAGTTGTAGGTTGATAATGCTTAGTAGCTGGTTGTTGTGGATTGTAAGTGTTAGTATTTAGTTGTTTGAGACCTGGTTGTTAGTACATGGTAGTTAATTAATGAGTAGGTGGTGGTTGAGTGTTACCAATAGCCTTACGACTAGTACCTTTACGACTAATACCCTTACGACCAGTACCTTTACGACCAGTACCCTTAGGGGGTCAAAACATCCTGTCGGATAAACTCAGAGTATATATAATAAAACTGATCAACAATAAGTATTTATTGAATGTGATTTTTACTTTGCAATAATAAGTCAGTAGTTATCATTAAAAGAAGATGTTTTTGTAAATTAGAATTCATTAGTATTTCATTGTAATTTAAATTATTTTGAATTTCACATGGTGTTTTAAAGTGATTGAGTTGTGGTTTTTTGATGAAAGTCAACATGTTTGTTAAATTTAGACATTTTGAAAAGGTTTTCTATTGATTGTAATTAAACATATTTTTAAAGACAGATAAAAAATTAATTTAAAAGCATTTCATAAAATACAATAAAGAATACTTAGTTGGTTGTTAGTAACTAGTTGTAGGTATCTGGTTGTTTGAGAGTTAGTTAGTACATGGTATCATGTTCAAAGTATTTGTTAGCATCTAGTTAAAAATATTTAGTAACCGATTGTTGGGAACTGTTGAATTATTATTATTATTATTATTATTATTATTATTATTATTATTATTATTATTATTATTATTATTATTATTATTATTATTCCATTTAAATTTTCATTAAAAAATTCCAATTCTCAAACACCTTCTATTATTTTCTAATTAAATTTTAAAATCTTACTTTAATTTACTTTAATTTACTTATTTAAAATTTTTTACCATTGATTACTTAATTTAAAAATTATTACTTTAATTTACTTATTTAGCTTTAATTTTAAATTTTGAACCATTGTTTTCTTTAATTTAAAATTTTGAACCTAATTTACTTATTTAAAATTTTTAACTTTAATTTACTTATCCTTAATTTACCTAATTATTCTTTATTTCTTAATTTTACACCATAATTTACTTAACAACTAAATATAATCCTTATTTTCATATTTAACCAATAATTTCATGTGGTCATTGATTAATTGACGAAGATTTGCATCTAAAATTAACATTGGAAATCCCAGAAAATCTTCATCTTAAATTGACTTTAACTTTAATATTTTAGATCATTGATTAGTTAATTTAAAAATTAAACATTATTTTACCTATTTAACTAATAATTTCACTTGGTCATCTGGTTGTTAGTACTTGGTTGATAATGTTTAGTACCTGGTTGATGTTGGTTGTAAGTACTTGGTAGGTGGTAGCTAGTTGGTTGTAGGTACTTGGTTGATAATGCTTAGTACCTGGTTGATGTTGGTTGTAAGTACTTGGTAGGTGGTAGCTAGTTGGTTGTAGGTACTTGGTAGGTGGTAGCTAGTTGGTTGTAGGTACTTAGTAGCAGGTAACTGGTTGTTAGTAACTAGTTGTAGGTTGTAGGTGGTTGGTAATGCTTAGTACATGGTTGTTGTTGGTTGTGAGTACTCGGTATCTGGTACCTAGTTGGTTGCTATCAGGTAACTGGTTGTTAGTAACTAGTTGTAAGTATTTGGTATCAGGTAACTGGTTTGTTGGTTGTTTTTGATTGTTAGTATCTAGTTGTAGTTATCAGGTAACTAGTTGTTAGTAACTAGTTGTAGGTTGTAGGTGGTTGGTAATGCTTAGTAGCTGGTTATTGTCGGTTGTGAGTACTCGGTATCTGGTACCTAGTTGGTTGGTTGTTTTGGTTGTATGTACTTGGTAACAGGTAACTGGTTGTTAGTAACTAGTTGTAGGTTGTAAGTGTTTGGTATTTAGTTGACAGTGCTTAGTACTTGGTTGTTGTTGGTTGTTGGTACTTGGTAGGTGGTATCTAGTTGGTTGTAGGTATCTAGTTGTAGGTATCTGGTTGGTTGCTTGTTTTTATTGTTAGTACTTGGTACCTAGTTGGTTGCTTGTTTTTGGTTGTTAGTACTTGTTAGGTGGTTGTAGGTACTTAGTATCAGGTAACTGGTTGTTAGTAACTAGTTGTAAGTACTTGGTATTTGGTACCTAGTTGTTAGTAACTAGTTGTAGGTATCTGGTTGTTAATACATGTTCGTAAGTTACTGGTTGTTGGTACTAAGTTGTTGGTTTGTTGTAGAATTATTATTAAAATTGTCTTTGTAAAATATTTCATAAAAAATTTCATTAAAAATTATCTTAAAAATTTCCATCTAAAATTAACATTGAAAAATATTTCATAAAAATTTCCATTAAAATTAACTTAAAAAATTATTCCATAAAAATTTCCATTAAAAATTACTTAAAATATTATTTCATTAAAATTTTCATTAAAAAATTTCAATTCTCAAACACCTTCTATTATTTCAACTTTTTGTTAATAAATTTTAAAATCTTACTTTAATTTACTTATTTAAAAATTAATACTTTAATTTACTTATTTAACTTTAATTTAAAATTTTTAACCATTGATTACTTAATTTTTAAATTTGGACCTTAATTAACTTTAATTTAATTTTTTAGAACCTTAATTTAGTTATTTGAGCCCATTCATTACTTTAATTGAAAAATTTGAACCTTAATTTACTTTAATTTAGTTATTTGAGCCCATTCATTACTAATTGAAAAATTTGGACCATAATTTACTGTAATTTAATTTTTAGAACCATAATTTACTGTAATTTAATTTTTAGGACCATAATTAACTGTAATTGAAAAATTTGGACCATAATTTACTGTAATTTAATTTTTAGACCCATAATTTACTGTAATTTAATATTTTAGAACCTAAATTTACTGTTATTGAAAATTTGAACCATCATTTACTTTAATTCAAAAATCTTAGCCCATAATTTACTTTAATTCAATTTTTAGACCCATAATTTACTTTAATTTAATAATTTGGACCATAATTTACTGTAATTCAATTTTTAGACCCATAATTTACTTTAATTTAAAAATTTGGACCATAATTTACTGTAATTGAATTTTTAGAACCATTATTTACTTTAATTTAAAAATTTGAACCTTAATTTACTGTAATTTTAAAATTTGGACCATAATTTACTGTAATTCTAAATTTTTAGACCCATAATTTACAGTAATTTAATTTTTTAGACCCATAATTTACTGTAATTCAATTTTTAGACCCATTATTTACTTTATTTTAAAAATTTACCACGCTTTTTTAGTGTAGACCACCTTTTTCTCAGGACCAAGGAGACCCACCTAAATTGACCTAGAAAAATCCATGCTTTTAGTGATAATCGGATTTTTGTATTGAAAATATCCTGAGACCTTAAATTACCACTGTTTTTTAGCGTAGACCACCTTTTTGTATTGAAAATATCCTGAGACCTTAAATTACCACTCTTTTTTATTGAAGATCACCTTTTGCTATTGAAATTCTCAGGACCAAGGAGTCCCACCTGAATTGACCTAGAAAATTCCATGCTTTTTAGTGGTAGTCGGATTTTTGTATTGAAAATATCCTGAGACCTTAAATTGCCACTCTTTTTTTAGTGTAGACCACCTTTTTCTATTGAAAATATCCTGAGACCTTAAATTACCACTCTTTTTTATTGAAGATCACCTTTTGCTATGAAATTCTCAGGACCAAGGAGTCCCACCTGAATTGACCTAGAAAATTCCATGCTTTTTAGTGGTAGTCGGATTTTTGTATTGAAAATATCCTGAGACCTTAAATTGCCACTCTTTTTTATGTATACTGCCTTTTTGTATTGAAATTCCTCAGGACCAAGGAGACCCCCTCACTATAGTCTGAAAAATCCTTGGCTTTTTTAGTGTAGACCACATATTTGTATTGAAAATATCCTGAGACCTTAAATTACCATGCTTTTTTATTGAAGACCGCCTTTTCTATTGAAAATATCCTGAGACCTTAAATTTACCACTCTTTTTATTGAAGATCACCTTTTGCTATTGAAATTCTCAGGACCAAGGAGTCCCACCTGAATTGACCTAGAAAATTCCATGCTTTTTAGTGGTAGTCGGATTTTTGTATTGAAAATATCCTGAGACCTTAAATTGCCACTCTTTTTTTAGTGTAGACCACCTTTTTCTATTGAAAATATCCTGAGACCTTAAATTACCACTCTTTTTTATTGAAGATCACCTTTTGCTATTGAAATTCTCAGGACCAGGAGTCCCACCTGAATTGACCTAGAAAATTCCATGCTTTTTTAGTGGTAGTTCGGATTTTGTATTGAAAATATCCTGAGACCTTAAATTGCCACTCTTTTTTATGTATACTGCCTTTTTGTATTGAAATTCTCAGGACCAAGGAGACCCCCTCACTATAGTCTGAAAAATCCTTGGCTTTTTTAGTGTAGACCACATATTTGTATTGAAAATATCCTGAGACCTTAAATTACCATGCTTTTTTATTGAAGACCGCCTTTTTCTATTGAAAATATCCTGAGACCTTAAATTACCACTCTTTTTTATTGAAGATCACCTTTTGCTATTGAAATTCTCAGGACCAAGGAGTCCCACCTGAATTGACCTAGAAAATTCCATGCTTTTTAGTGGTAGTCGGATTTTTGTATTGAAAATATCCTGAGACCTTAAATTGCCACTCTTTTTTATGTATACTTGCCTTTTTGTATTGAAATTCTCAGGACCAGGAGACCCCCCTCACTATAGTCTGAAAAATCCTTGGCTTTTTTAGTGTAGACCACATATTTGTATTGAAAATATCCTGAGACCTTAAATTACCATGCTTTTTTATTGAAGACCGCCTTTTTCTATTGAAAATATCCTGAGACCTTAAATTACCACTCTTTTTTATTGAAGATCACCTTTTGCTATTGAAATTCTCAGGACCAAGGAGTCCCACCTGAATTGACCTAGAAAATTCCATGCTTTTTAGTGGTAGTCGGATTTTTGTATTGAAAATATCCTGAGACCTTAAATTGCCACTCTTTTTTTAGTGTAGACCACCTTTTTCTATTGAAAATATCCTGAGACCTTAAATTACCACTCTTTTTTATTGAAGATCACCTTTTGCTATTGAAATTCTCAGGACCAAGGAGTCCCACCTGAATTGACCTAGAAAATTCCATGCTTTTTAGTGGTAGTCGGATTTTTGTATTGAAAATATCCTGAGACCTTAAATTGCCACTCTTTTTTATGTATACTGCCTTTTTGTATTGAAATTCTCAGGACCAAGGAGACCCCCTCACTATAGTCTGAAAAATCCTTGGCTTTTTTAGTGTAGAACCACATATTTGTATTGAAAATATCCTGAGACCTTAAATTACCATGCTTTTTTATTGAAGACCGCCTTTTTCTATTGAAAATATCCTGAGACCTTAAATTACCACTCTTTTTTATTGAAGATCACCTTTTGCTATTGAAATTCTCAGGACCAAGGAGTCCCACCTGAATTGACCTAGAAAATTCCATGCTTTTTAGTGGTAGTCGGATTTTGTATTGAAAATATCCTGAGACCTTAAATTGCCACTCTTTTTTTAGTGTAGACCACCTTTTTCTATTGAAAATATCCTGAGACCTTAAATTACCACTCTTTTTTATTGAAGATCACCTTTTGCTATTGAAATTCTCAGGACCAAGGAGTCCCACCTGAATTGACCTAGAAAATTCCATGCTTTTTAGTGGTAGTCGGATTTTTGTATTGAAATATCCTGAGACCTTAAATTGCCACTCTTTTTTATGTATACTGCCTTTTTGTATTGAAATTCTCAGGACCAAGGAGACCCCCTCACTATAGTCTGAAAAAATCCTTGGCTTTTTAGTGTAGACCACATATTTGTATTGAAAATATCCTGAGACCTTAAATTACCATGCTTTTTTATTGAAGACCGCCTTTTTCTATTGAAAATATCCTGAGACCTTAAATTACCACTCTTTTTTATTGAAGATCACCTTTTGCTATTGAAATTCTCAGGACCAAGGAGTCCCACCTGAATTGACCTAGAAAATTCCATGCTTTTTAGTGGTAGTCGGATTTTTGTATTGAAAATATCCTGAGACCTTAAATTGCCACTCTTTTTTAGTGTAGACCACCTTTTTCTATTGAAAATATCCTGAGACCTTAAATTACCACTCTTTTTTATTGAAGATCACCTTTTGCTATTGAAATTCTCAGGACCAAGGAGTCCCACCTGAATTGACCTAGAAAATTCCATGCTTTTTAGTGGTAGTCGGATTTTTGTATTGAAAATATCCTGAGACCTTAAATTGCCACTCTTTTTTATGTATACTGCCTTTTTGTATTGAAATTCTCAGGACCAAGGAGACCCCCTCACTATAGTCTGAAAAATCCTTGGCTTTTTTAGTGTAGACCACATATTTGTATTGAAAATATCCTGAGACCTTAAATTACCATGCTTTTTTATTGAAGACCGCCTTTTTCTATTGAAAATATCCTGAGACCTTAAATTACCATGCTTTTTTATTGAAGACCAGCTTTTTGTATTGAAAATATCCTGAGACCTTAAATTACCACTCTTTTTTATTGAAGACCGCCTATTTCTCAGGACCAAGGAGACCACCTCACTATAGTCTGAAAATTCCTTGGCTTTTTTAGTGTAGACCACCTATTTCTCAGGACCAAGGAGACCACCTCACTATAGTCTGAAAATTCCATGCTTTTTTAGTGTAGACCACCTATTTCTCAGGACCAAGGAGACCACCTCACTATAGTCTGAAAAATCCTTGGCTTTTTTTAGTGTAGACCACCTTTTTCTATTGAAAATCCCAGGACCATCGAGACCCACCTCACTATAGTCTGAAAATTCCATGCTTTTTTAGTGGTAGTCGGATTTTTGTATTGAAAAAAATTTTTTTGTATTGAAAATCCGTGGACCATCGAGACCCCCTCACTATAGTGTGATAAAAAAAATTTTAGACCAAAAATCCCTGAAAGCAAAAAAATGAGTTGGGAACAATTGCGTAATAAAATCGTGGAACAAAAAAAAATCGTGGAACAAAAAAAATCGTGGAACAATTGTTCCAGCGGGCTACTTTCTACCTACTAACTCTGAACATTGATTTAAATAATGTTCTAATCCACATTTGACAGACATTGGTTCCCTTTTTCGTACGTTACTAACTTCTATTTTTCGCCTACTATCCGCAAAGTTCAAGTGCCTATTCGCATTTCCGAAGTTTGTTGTTGGTTTGATAGTTCTACCTTTTGTTAGTCCTTCTCCAAACAGTATACTCAATGCTTGTCGATGCCTATTAACTTCCTTTTTGATCCAATCAGCTAAAGTTTGAACATTTGCTTCTTTCTGTGAATCACAATTGCGTGACCACTGAATTAACATGGTTTCCGGCAACTTCTTCAGCAATACAACATTCCGTTGTTTAATTCCCCTTCTCTCTTTTGGTCCTTGAAATTCAGGATGATATTTCCCAGTAGCTCTTCAAACCGCTCTAGGTCTTCCAATACATTGAGCCTCACTGGAAAGAACCCCTGCACCGCGTCTAGCATCATTGAGTATGATCGTTCTGGTCCCCCATATCTTTCATCCTATAGTTCATTGCAGCTTCAAAAGCCTGTGAGCCATATCCAATATAGGCAATCAATTGCAGAGGCTTTCCTTCCAAATACTGTCTCAAGTACAAGTATTTCATTTCGCTGGGTTCATCTGTGTCCTCGATGCAGGCTCTCACAATTGCTCTCCATCCAGGATACTCCATTACTCTTCCATTAAATATTGGAAGCTGTAATGGCTTCAATCCCACTATTGACTTCGGCCTTTCATTAGGACCTTCACTCCTAAATGATTTTTCTGTGACCTTCAGTGATTCCGCTTTAAAACTTTCTTCCTTTTGAGTAAAGACCAGATCACCGATTCTGCTAAAATCCGCTTCTAATCGTTTCAGATCTGCTTCAATTTCCTTCACTTCTTTCTCTCGTCCTAATTCCAGGGCATTATTCATCAGCTGCTCGACTTCTGTCATTACTTCTTCATACTTGTCTTCGTATGCCTCCCTTCTCTTTTGTTCTTCCACAGTGTCCAATCCATCTCCTAAAGCTTTTTTCGTAAACACCCTAATGCAATTTTCAACCCTGTTCGTCTTTTGTATCCTGCCTCGAACTCAGTATCTGATACTGGACTTCTCCCTGCAAGAACCAAGACCAGATGTAACGTAGATTCTTTCTAAATATTATAATCTGCTAAAGTAAAGCCTTCTTTTGGAAGTGGGAATTTGACTATAGTATCCAGCCTATCCGGAGGAGGTTGGATTCCATCTGCGGAAATTAGATGTCCCAGGAAACGAGCCTTGTGTTGGAAGAAAGTACACTTATCGACATTTACCTTAAGGTTGTTTTGCCGAAGTGCTGTTAAAGTTCTTGTCAGATGGGTCATATGCGTCTCTATGTTTACGTTGGGTAGTTTATTGTTTTGATTAAAATGGACACGAGGAGTCAGAGGTCATCGACTTAAATTACATATAACCCAACATTAATATTATTTTATTATTATTATTATTATTATTATTATTATTATTATTATTATTATTATTATTATTATTATTATTATTATTATTATTATTATTATTATTATTATTATTATTATTATTATTATTATTATTATTATTATTATTATTATTATTATTATTGTTATTATAATTAAAGTATATTTATTATTTTTTGAAGCTGGTAATGTTATTCAAAAGAATGGAATTCCCAGTAAAAGTATAAAATCAGTTGGAAAAATTAAAAAAAATCCCCCTGAAAATAGTTGGCACTAGAGAGAAAGTTGCTAGCAAATTGATGGCAGATAATTAATCAAATCATGTATCATTTTAATACTATCATAAATGACGCGTAGAATAGCTGCAAGTGAAATTTTTTATTCAACCTCCCCCCCTTGAGCTATTTAATGATTGAACCGAAAAAAATTTGCCCATTGAATAAATTTAGATTTCCCCGGAGACTCCTAAAAGTTGAATTCGTTTTCATTGAATGAATATAGATGAAGGATTTTCAGTGTTATATTTAATTACTAAATGAATTTCCGTGTTTTTATTTCACTTATAATAATACTAACACATCGTAATAATAATAATAATAATAATAATAATAATAATAATAATAATAATAATAATAATAATAATAATAATAATAATAATAATAATAATAATAATAATAATAATAATAATAATAATAATAATAATAATAATAATAATAATAATAATAATAAATCGAAAAGGCGGAAAACGTAGTGCTTAATTTAGGACAAGGAGTCAACGCATGTTTCGGATGTATCATAAAATGTATAAATGAAATTTCTTCTCTTCATAATCAAACTCTCATGTTCTCTAAAATAAATAACTACAAAAGATCTTTGTTGCTAGATAGCAAAACAGAGAAAAACTTGATAAAATTCTTTTTTTAACAAATCTTTTTAACATTTCCATTTAGGCTTATTTTAGTCACCGAAGTCAGGTTTTAAAATTATGAATTTCATCTTGATGAAATATATGATTTTCCAGGTGACAATATATGACCATTTGCAGTTGACTTGTTTATAGTCATATAAAATTTTATTAAATTCGTCAACAAACCGGATGAGTGAAATTATTAATATAATTACTGTTCACCATTTCATTTTATTAATATATAAAAAAAACTAATATCTTTAAGAATCCAAGAAAGAGCCTATAAAAGAATTTCATTTAACAATAATTAAGAGTAAGTGTTAATTATAAAACCGTTAATTACCCGCCATTACCAATAATTATTTACTTTCAATATAGCCTATTATTTGTTTAAATGTCAAAATATTTATCATTACTTTTACGTCAATCTCCTTTTTAGTAATCATATCTATCATTTTCTCATAAATGACATTAAATTATATACAAACCACCAATTGATGGAGCCAATTTAAGTTTAAAATATTTGAAAATATTTTTTTTTATTATTATTAATATTATTAATATTATTAATATTATTATTATTATTATTATTATTATTATTATTATTATTATTATTATTATTATTAATATTATTATTATTATTATTATTATTATTATTATTATTATTATTATTATTATTATTATTATTATTATTATTATTATTATTATTATTATTATTATTATTATTATTATTATTATTATTATTATTATTATTATAATTATTGTATTATAAGAACTTTTTTTTCTTCCAATTTTACCACTGATTATTTTTTCCATTGAATTTATTATAAAGAGAGTTTGAAGACTATAAATCAGTAATATATCGATGTTTGTTGATACTCACGAAATTTCGGCACTGCCTTTTTCAAGTGATTCACCTCGATATATTACATCGATATATTACTGATTTATAATCTTCAAACTCTCTTTTTAATAAATTAAAATTATTATTGTTATTACTATTTAATTACTCAAACTGAAATCTGATTTACATTAAAAAATTCATTGGCCAAATAATCCTAATTCATTCCCAAATCACTGACAACTATCAAAGCTTTGTAAACCTGTTCAAAATGAGATTACTCAATTAATAAAATTTAATAAACTCGGATTTTTGTTTTAATTCACATAAAATAACTTCTTTCGTTATTTAAAGCACATGTGAATTAAAACAAAATATAAATTTAGTAAATTGATATTTCCGATGCCAGAACTTGCATTTCATGATATCAAATTTAACGTTTATCATTATTTTGGTTATATTAAAATTTATTAAATTTAATATAAATATAATTAATCAGAAAATTATTATTTAATTTTATTAGAAATATATTCTAACAAATGGTTATTAAAAAATTGCATAAGGAAAATTGATTTTTCATTCGAAAATGAAACAAATTTTTCTCAAAACGCATTTTTAAAAGGTCTTTTGAAAAAACTTCATCCTAGAAAATAAACCAAGTATTGACAACCCTTGTGATTTGGATTTTAATTTTTCTTATCATTTTAAATTTCTATTTTTTAATTTTTTAGGAATTTTCAGCCCAGACGTTTAAGTAAAGGCTTTCATAACGCTGCTCCTTTTATTATGTGAATGAGAGTAACTAATTTTGTTGGAGTCTATGTTTGCCTATACTATTTTCACTTTAAATTCTTTGATGCTATGATATAATATGATATCCAATTACTTTTACAAGTTAAAAAACTGTAACTTAAGGATTAAAGGACTTTCTGTTAAACTTTCTGTTACTCATTTATTTATATATTTTTTGTTTTAAATGAACTTTAGAGAAAATTCGTCATATTTTTTATATATTTTTTATTTGTAATAATACAATACTTATTTAATTTTTTACTTTAATTTGAAAATAAGTTTCCTATAAATGAAATTGGATTTTTTTCTAATTGTCTGTAGTTGATAAATTTATTAGTTTATTGAAAAAAAAATCAATCAGCAAAACAATGATTAAAACAAATAATATATAAATTTAAAAATAATTTTTTATTTATTTTTTTTATTATCTTTAATTTAGAAAGCATCAATCAAGGGAAAATTAGCATTTTTCTAGAGCCATTAAAATACATTGATTGGGAGAATTGGAATTACGAACCCAACGAGAAGATGGAATTCAAAAATCAATAACAAAAAAATAAAAAAAATCATAGATAATTACAGACTCAGATATAGAATAAAATTAACAGTTGATAAATGAAAAAAAAGTGGAGAAAAAGTATTTTTTAGAGCTGGCTGAATTTTGGTGAATTTTCGAATATTATTTCAGATAATTATTAAATCGTGTTTTAAACAAATAATAAATTACTTATTTGTAATATTTATTGTGGAATCCAATGACGTATCAAAAATTTAAATCATTTTTTAAAAGTGTTCCAAAAAAATTTATAATTAAAACAAAATATCCCAGTGTGCTCACATTTCTCTACTATAAATATCTATTTCACTTTTTTATATCTAGGTTCAATTTTCAATATATAAAAATTATTCTTTAATTTCAATTTTCCTATATATTTCCTATATATTTCACCAAATATTACTTATAAATATAAATTGTGTGTTTGTAATATTTCAAAAAAACTAAAAATCTATTTAAACAAATAATAGAGAACACCTTTTCTAATATATTTCTTTGCTATATATTTCCACATATTAACTACCATTTTCAAGTTACTCTGCTGCTAAATCAGATATGGGAGAACTATTTAGCGAAACGGCAATAAGAAGCGACCTAGAATTAAAGGTGGGCCAAAATAGTGATTTAGTTAAAAAATATTTTTTATAAAATTGTAATTTTTGTACATTTATAAATATTTGCTTCCACTCTGTGTTATTTTGTAGCTCTATTAATTCAAGTTGATATTTGGACTCATTTCTTCAACATTTACTAAAAAGGTGTTGAAAAAGAAGAATATTATGTTCAAATTCGCTGTCTACTCTTAATTCATTATCGGTAACATTTTTTGTAAGAAATCTTGGAAAGTGGATTAAATCATTTTTAGAAGCTGATTTTTGAACAGATTTGAGCTCTTTATATTATTCCAAAGCTCATCAATAAATTGATGTTTTAGACTCTAAATAAAAGATATATTAATACAATAGACAATGATTATGTAATCACGTGTGTTAAAAAAAAACAATCAAAATGTTTAAATAACAGAACGTTCAATCATCCTAATTAAAAACTTCTAAAATACTTGCAATAAGAGCATTTTGAACATCACCAATGCCTCAGAAACAACTCTTATCCAACTGTTATTGAAGTTTGTTGATACTATTTTAAAATAAAGCATATATATTTTCATTTTACAAAATTTATTGTGTACTCAAAAATGACTCATTCCATATAGTCGGTAATAGTATTGAACTCGAGCACAGAGATCACATGAATTCTCTCCAATGTATGTGGCAGTGCATGCATTACATGCAAATCGATAAACAAAATCAGAACATAGACCAACCAGTGATCGAAATTTATTAACAAAACATATTACTTATGAGTTTACATGAGTAAGATGAAATCTTAATTTAATATTTATTCTGTCTTTCATAATTTTATGTTCCAGATATTTATCACCATCAGAATAAGACAAAACCAATACATATTGTCAAATCTATTACATTCATAATCTAACATTATAGAATTTAGAGACATTACATTCAAACCAACCTCATACATATCAGCATCATGACTTACAACTTCCCTTTTTAATGTTTTCACTAGCAAAGAAAAATACATAATTTTCTCCTAGGAAGTTTCTTATAAATTGTAAAAACCATTTAAAGCGTCTAAATCACTGTAAGTAGCTGAAAATTTCGAGTGTTCTTACTAAAATCAGTTGACTTCATCAAATACAAGCAAACATATTTTTTAACTTTTTCTAAAAGATTTCCATAATTAACTAACTAATTAAAACAAAATTAAATTATAATAAATTAAAACAAACAATGAAATGAAAAAAATGCATATTTTGTTTAAGTAATGCATTAATCGATAGGGATTTCTTATCAAAGTTTGCGTTTCAATGCCCCTTAAATAGCTAAATGGAGTATTAAAAAGTCCAATATCTTTCAGTCTCATAGTTTTTATGCGACACTGCTATGGAAAATTTCCATATGACTTGAGATTTCCTCTTTTAACAGCTTCTAATTGATAATGAATAGGAAATATGCGTTAGTATCGACTTGTTCAACTTTCCTGGCAGGCGAGTTTTTCTCGTTAAATATGAATAATGGAATTTTGTTTATAATGAAATAACTTTTGATGGATTTTTTGTATATACAACTAATGCATTTTTCTGGTAACTTTTATTCAACTATAAATTGGTATTACTATTTTGATAATTAGCAATTGTACGGGCTTTTTGTTTTAATTACATGTCGTTAATGCTAATAAAATGTTGTGCTTAAACAAAATATAATTTGAAACAAACAAAAATTATTTATTATTACGATGAAATTAAAATGCAACTTGAACTATTTCATTTTAATTATTTTAGGATAATTAAATTTTTATATTTATAATTAGAATTAACTAAAATTTTATTATTTTCCCTAACTAAGTTGTTCTGAGTTACACTAATGGGACTATTTTTACCAGTACCCGTAAATTTGGATTTTGCCCGCAAATGATTGATCTAAGTTTTATTTAAGTAGTAAAAATTTAATTAATAATTTTGAATTCATATTTATATCCTTAAACATATATGTTATCACCATTATTACTATTAATATTATTATTATTATTATTATTATTATTATTATTATTATTATTATTATTATTATTATTATTATTATTATTATTATTATTATTATTATTATTATTATTATTATTATTATTATTATTATTATTATTATTATTATTATTATTATTATTATTATTATTATTATTATTATTATTGTTATTACAGTAGAATATATTATAAATATCAATTATTGTTTGTAATAGCATTTTGTTTATATAAAAACATATGCGTAGTTTACACAGTTAAGCATGTAATTTACTAAATTTTGGTATGGAAATAATAATTTTAATATTTTCAACAGATAAAAAGTGAAATGCATATTTTAATAGAGAATATATTTCATAAAAATATTAATAATGTTATTTATATTATAAAGTTATGAAAGTGACAAACGGATTTCCTGTATCTGAATTTTATCTCATTATGTCTATAGAAATATATTAATAATTTATCAACGAATTTCTCTAACACGGCTTTGATTTCTTTAAATATATCTTAGATAATTCAACCAAGGTTTCCCTTCAACCTCTCTTAGGACTCACTTCGCATGGGTCAATAAAGATTGGAATAAATGAAAACATAAGGTATTGTTAGAAAAATTATTCGAAAAGTTTGTCATTAATTAGTTTCTAGATGTCTTGGTTTTATAACCTTTTTGAGGCATATTTGGGGTAGTGCATTTATCATTCGGCCCCCAGTTTTCGGAATCAAAATAATGTTGGGTAGTCGACTAGATCAACAAGCATTCGCTCTCACTAGGATATGAAGGTTAAATCGAAAACAACACATACACCATTCATCGACCGCTAATCAAGGACCCACATGACTATTTTCACACCATGACACCCATGATTTGAATCATGTTGGTGCTTTGCCATGATGGCGGTAATAAGATGAAGCAGGTGAGCCACTACCTTGGGACTACTCCTTCATCCTACCTCGACTTCTCTATTTCCTGACGGCCGATAGAAGGACTTACGTCTATTTCACTAGTCGAAATGTTGATCGGTGTTATTTAGCTTCTTTATCAGCTACCCATTTATCACCACTCTCTTACTCTATTCAACAAAACTATGGAAACTTCAAAAACAGAATCACAACTCAATACATTTATTTGAAAAACATATAATATAACATAAACAACCACGCAACACAGTATGTAATATTATGCTACTTTTCCATGACTTCTTGCTATTTCTTTTATTGTAGTATTTATGGTGAATTGTGTTTTGTTTGGGATTGAGTTTCTTACCTGATACCATTTATAGGCAAATAAAAAAATCATTACAAAAGCATGAAATATCCCGCTAATAATAGAATGTAATGTAAGAAATCTAGCGCATTAACCTCTTTTTTTATCTTTTCATAAGAAAATAGCTAAGAAATTATACAACTTTCGGTTTGGATTTATTAGTCTAGCTAAATCTAATATATTATTTAATTCTCTTTGAAACCTTGAACTGGTATAGTGATATACCAGTTTTCTTTCTCTTTGAAAGTTATTTCCTTAAAAGCATCATTCAATTAAGGTTTTGCATATTTTCTATTCATTAACGCTTTCCTTAAAGTTCAGAACAATGAGCTGCGGCTGTCAATGTCCTTTAGAAAAGATGGGGTTCTCCAGGACTGTCAGGTTAAAGCTGTTACCAAATTGATACACAAATCCTAAAGTTCTCTGGAACGTTTCAACTTGAGATCATATATATTATATCGAAAACCAAATAACATTGCATGACAACTTTTTCGCTTTTATATGGACATTTTATACTATTCCAATAGTGCTGATTACGACTCTGACAACCATTTTTAAAAATTAGCTAGTGTTTTTTAACAGCGTGTAGATTCAGGTAGCAAGTATGTTCACGTTTGTAGTGAAAATGCTATGTTTAAAAGGATTTAAAATATCTTGTAAGTATTAAAAAGAGAGCTTGAAGACTATAAATCAGTAATATTCGATGTTTTTTGATACTCACAAAATTAAAAGGTCTTGCACTGGGCTTTAAAATGAGCTATCGTTCACTAAATTCGATAGATAGGAACATTAACATTTTGGATGCCAAAAGTAGGGCACCGCTAGCATAAAGATATAATATTTTAAAAATAATAATATGACCTTGAAAATGACCTTAAATGAGTCATTTGACCTCGAATGAGTCATCGTATGAGTCATGGTCTTTGTTTTAATGACCTTGGTGAATCACTTTCTTTGTCTAAAATTTGATCTTGAAAAAACTTTTTTAAATTTTTTATAACGGGTGGGGGGTAATGTGTTGTGCTACTGGTGCCCAATTCATCTACTTCATCCAACAATGAGGACCATGTAAAAAGAGAATTACAAGAGCTATATACCCAGCAATGAATTTAAAGTGATAAAGCGAGATAACACCTTCTATCGGCAGTTGTGAAACAGAAATGAAAACTCAATGATAAGTTGTTCTAGTATGTAACTCATATCCTCATTTGTTTTTAGTCATTATGTACATTACCAACATGGTAGCTACCTTGGGTACACAGATGGTATAAAGATAATGGTCATAACACACTCGCAAGCGGAAACAATAATAAAAACGACATTAAATTATATGATTTTTTCACATGCATAATATCCAGAGTAAACGAGTTAAATAAGGAAAAAAGGTATAGAAAAAGAAATAAAAAAGATTAAAAAGTTAATGAAACCTTCTTAATCAACAAGAATGAGTAATTACCCCATTTTTTATTTTCATATTTAAATTTAAACTTTAGACAAATTTATTTGCATTTTATAAATTTTGTAAATTAAACAAATTATTTAAAAAAATGAATCATATTAAAACAATAGAACAAAAGAAAACTGCTTAATTTCTAAATCTAAATGAAGTTTTAGTTTTTATTATGAAATCAAAAATTAAAATTCCCATTACATAAAAGAAAGTTCGCTGATTAATTTATTCATAAATTAATTTTAATTATCTACAATTATATATTAATTACTTATAGTAAACTTTACTTTAGCAATTATTTCAATTTTTCGGTAAAACTTCAATTTGAGCAAACGACTGTCAGCAGTTACTTAAAAAAAATTTTAAAAATATTAATAATATCAAATTGTTATAATAATAATAATAATAATAATAATAATAATAATAATAATAATAATAATAATAATAATAATAATAATAATAATAATAATAATAATAATAATAATAATAATAATAATAATAATAATAATAATAATAATAATAATAATAATAATAATAATAATAATAATAATAATAATAATAATATAAAGTGATGATTTCTTGGTAGCAGCATTTATTATTTAAAACATCAAAATGATAATTTAAGCCTTTTGCTGCAAATAATGTATTTAATCAAAAAATTTATTAATTGTATTAATTATTAATTATATCAAATTTTTTAATAAAAATATTTCATTTTTTAAAAATTATAATTCAAATATTGAAATTTAATTTAATAATTTAATAATTATTTAATTAAACAAAAACAATCCATACATACAATATACAAAAAAATATTTAACATTTAAAACACAAGTATTCACTGCATTCTGCACATTCATTTTGGGATCCAATGACTTCACCAATAACGCTTCACAAATTACACGTTTCCAATAATTATTGAAATTTTTTAATAAAATTTTAAAATCAGACATACCTATTTTACTCTTACAGACCTTGTTGTGCTCACTAATATTGGTCAATTCTTTCGGTCTATAATGCTCTCGAGCTCGATTACAGAGATGACCGGAAGTAGCATTACATTCATTACATGTAAACTGATAAACGAAATCAGAACAAAACCCAAACGTAGTTTTAAACTTACTAATAAACATATTGCGAACGTTACATCAATTTGATACAATCCTATAGTTTAACTTCTTTAACTGTTTGCTTATTTATCTTTTATAATCCTTAAAACCTTCTAATTACGGCAATACCAACACAAATTTAATTTAATTTATTTAAATTATTAAACTCTCTCACACACGCACACATAAACAAAATCACAGACAGATTTTCTCAAACATGGATCCTTAGGATTTTTATTAGATTTATCAACAATCTCTTACAATAATTAATAAAAAGGATTTTGAAAAATCATTCTACATTAACAATTCAAGCGACTTATCAACACTTTTTACTGAAATATTATTATTATTATTATTACTATTATTATTATTATTATTATTATTATTATTATTATTATTATTATTATTATTATTATTATTATTATTATTATTATTATTATTATTATTATTATTATTATTATTATTATTATGATTATTTTATTATTATTATTATTATTATTATTATTATTATTATTATTATTATTATTATTATTATTATTATTATTATTATTATTATTATTATTATTATTATGATTATTTTATTAAAAATTAAACAATAGCAGAAAGAATTTATTACATTGAATGATATATAATAAGTGCCAAAGCTAACCCTGGACAAAACCCATAAACAATTATCAAACATTTGTTCTAATTAATGATTTATTAAATAAAATAATCACACATTCTACAATAGCAATTCTAAATACCAACATGAAGATGTGCTATGAAATATCTAAATTTAACTTATATAAATAAATATAATAATATATATTTTTATTTTTCTAATCAAAATCTATTTTCAAAATATAAAACTATTGAAAATTATTCGTGGAATACCCGTTCTATCAATAAACATAGTTTTGCACATTCTGGCACAATGTTTTTGGATTATGTAAAAATAAATCTGGCAAATTATGTGCGAAATTAATAATATATGAAATAAATGAAAAAATAACTAATTTCAATTAACTAACCTATCATAATTTTATCAAGAATAATCTCCAAATAATAATTATAATTATCACTTTATTGTTTTAAATAATAAATGCTGCTACCAAGAAATCATCACTTTATACTATATTAATAGTAATAATAATAATAATAATAATAATAATAATAATAATAATAATAATAATAATAATAATTATTATTATTATTATTATTATTATTATTATTATTATTATTATTATTATTATTATTATTATTATTATTATTATGATAATAATAAAGTGATGATTTCTTGGTAGCAACATTAATTGAATGTTAAGCAAATAAATTGTAATTTAAATCTTTTGCTGCGAAGTACATACTTAATAAAATCAAAGAATTTTCAACTATAAAAACTAACTGTAAAAACATAGCTTTTAAAACCCTCTCTCTATATCTCACTCTTTTACATTCTCTCAAAATTAAAATTTCAATATGCACGCATAATGCTATGAAACATTTAATATCACGCAAAATCACCTAGTTAAGAAATTAATTTGAAAGGAACATTTTATTAATATTTTGAAAGAAATTTTGAAAATATTAATAAAATTGGGAATTTTCAAAAAAGTTAATTATAGTAACTTCGATCGATCTGAAGTTTGGTTTGCCAAATTTTAGCTCGATCCGATCACGGAAAGTGGGTTAATTTGCGACGTCACAAGATTTGCGAGGCTCATGCAAACATAGATATAAAGTGAAGTTAATATAGAGAGTTTAAAAAAGGATTTATATATAAATGTTAAGTTAAAAAAATAATTGTTAAATTTTAATAATAACTGTTCAGTAGATAAATTGAATATTAAATAAATTAATTAAAAGTTAAAATTAAATAAGTTATTTAATAAGAACTACAAGTAAATTAATTTGTTTGTACAGTAGAAATTTTCAAGTGAATATTTATACTGAAGAAAAATAAAAATATAATGGTATCCACAATCAACTCAGTGAAAATGAAGAAGATTGTCAAAAATACGTATAAAGCACGAACGGGAATTTGTAAGACCATTTGAATCAAAAGAAGAAGCATTAGTTGACTTCCTATAACCGGAACTTCACACAAATTGAAGGTGCCAAGCATATATACCGTTGTAAGAAAACACAACATCGAAAATTAACCTGCCATGCTTCATCCAATTAATATTTAACAATGATAGCAATAAAATAACATTGTGCAAATCAATTCATGATCATACTCACGACAATGAAAAAAAAACGAGGCTTAACAAAAAAGAGAAAGAGCAAATAACCACATGGTACAGTCAAAACATCAAACAACCAAAAGCAATCATTTGTGAATTTCGCAAAGTTCAAAAAGAAGTTTCAAAGCGAAGTCAAATTTGAAGTTATTTAAGTCAACATAAAAGAAAATTAAAGGTCGATACCAAATCAATTTGGTGAGCTTGAAGAAATGTGCAAATCTCACTCTAAAGTACCAGAAAATGAAGATGAACTATACGTATGAAGTTATCACATGACTGATGAAGAATTAAAAGATGAAAAAAATGCAGTATATGAAATAAATTTTACAAGAATTATTTTTACAACTTACTCCAATTTGCATTAACAGCTGTAAATATGCATGCAAATGCAACCTACAAATTAATTTGGCATTGCGGTTACAACAGGTTATGATTTTGGATTTATATTTAATAGTGTAATTTCAGGTCTCAAATCAATCGATATAAGTTATTAACCAAAACCAAAGATAATAATAGCCAGGGCCGTAACAAGGGTGGTGCGAGCGGTGCAGTCGCAACGGGCGCACATCTGAAAGGCGCGCAAAACTGGGATGTAACATTTTTTTAATGTTAATAAAAAAAATTATCAAATTGCATGCACGAAAAAAAGGGCACCCTAGCTAGCCTATCTTTAATATTGCTGATTGGACTGGTCCATTAACATGCCCTCGTATGTGTGTATTTTGTAAAATATTAGTCCACAAAGTGGTTTCCTGTCATATTTTTCAATTAGCAACAGAATTTTAAGAGCATTACTACCTATTATAATAGCTGGAAATGAATACATAGTTAACAATCTCAACATGAATATTATAATTATTATAGTATGCTGTTTTGAATTGGGGTTTTAGGAGCGCCAGATTTATGAACCGCACAGGGCGCAATAATGTCTTGTTACGGCCTTGATAATGGCTGATGCAGTTGATTCAATTTCAAATCGATTCAAACAAGCATTTAAATTTGAAGATGACAGTCAATACAAACGTGCTATGTGCACAATTCATGTTAGAAGAGCAATTGAAAAATTTGGAAATTCTAGTAATACCAAAAACAGAATAGTAGTAATCGAAGATTTTAAAAATTTACAAATTGCTCAAAACGAAGATATTTTCAAAGAGCCAATTGGATTATTTATTGATAAGTGGTATGAAAAAGAAGAAATATTTACAGCAAGAATGGTTAGATGCACATGTTGAATGATATTAAGGTTTTACGATTGGCTACCCTTCACACAGCAATGGTCTTGAAAGTACAAATGAAAATGTAAAATCAAGTCACACTATCAGACAATGTTTACTAATCAAAGATATTTTTATAGCAGCAATTAAAATTATCAAAGAGCGGTCGATTGATAAAAATCCAAACAATAAAGACATAGAAAAATTGTACCAAACTGAACCTCTCATCAACACATAACCCTTAGCCATTACATACCAGTGGTTTCAAAAAGATTAAAAAAAATACTTGTGGATGACTCAACTGAACATAATTTGGTTTATTCAGTGTCTGCAAAGGATTTGCAGGATTTACAATACCAAAAGTTAAAAAAGAAAATTGAAAATTGTGATTCGAAAGATTTCGATGATTAGGTTAAAAGTGTTACAAGTTAATGGCAAATTACAATTCCAAAAGAAGCTACTTAAGAAAATCAAAAATAGAGAAATGGTTCTTGTAAATGTCCAGAGTTTTCCATAAATCATGTATGCAAGCATTTAATCGGATCAGCATTTAGAACAAAATTATGTGTGATTCCTTTTATTGCAAAGAATATTCCAACTGGTGAAAAACGAAAAGGAGGACGTCTTAGTAAACTAACCAAGGCATTGCAAAGAGAACCACCAAAAAAAAGAATTAGGTTAAATAAATAATATTGATCTTTTTTCTATTCATAACAAAAAGATTTATTTTACTTAACAATAAAATACTTGATGGATTAAAATATTTTTTACGGATGTCTAACAATAAAATAAGATAAACATTACAAGCTTTGTGATACCCAGTGCAAATCCCAATAGTTGACTAGTTTCGAGCTTTTGGCTCTCATCAGTACTATGCAGGAGACACGAAGATTTTTCTTCGCGCCAGGTAAAGTATACAATATTGCTGATTCAACTCTATTGCATACTTTACCTGCTACACTGGAAATAAAATAAAATACTTGAGAATATATTTTTTTAACTAAACATTTCTATTATTTTTATTTAACACTTATATGACAACCATAAAAAGGATTGAAAATATTGAAGAGAACTATTTCGTTCATTTTATTAAATATATCCTTCGCAGGAAAAGGCTTAAATTATCATTTAATTGTTTAATAATAATAATGTAAACACAAACACGTTTTCAAAAATCTATTTTAACACATTTTTATAATATTTAAACAGCACATTTGTTTAATGTATAAAATGATGATTACCTGGTAGCAGCATTAATTAAATGTTCAATACGCACTAATAAAATTATTGAAAGACAATTTAGAACAATACGAGTTGCTATCCAAATTTCCTTAAAAGATAAAATTTATAAAAACTAGAAAGAGTTATTACCAGGAGTGGAATTTATGCATAATTCAACAATTTAAAGTACAATAGGATTTATTCTAGCAGAAGCAGTGTTATGAAAAAAATGTATATAAAGAATAGCAGTCAAACGACAACCCAGATTTGAATACGGAAGAATATTGAACAAATAAACAAAAAGAATTATGATACAAATAGAAAAGAATGAAAAGAAAAATATCCTATAGTAATGAGTCTCGGACTAATCGAGAATTTGCTTTCAGAGATAACAAAGGATGATAAAAGATATGATGGGGTTGGAGAATTAATTGAGAAAATACATGATCGGAGCTACGTGATAAAAATGCCAACGGAAAATAAAAATCAAGAAATGTAGAATAGCTAAAAGAATTTAAAAAATAAAAATATATTTTAAAAGGTGGGTGTGAAAGATGTGTTTAAAAATATGTTAAAATTGTATAATTATATTTATCGGAATATTATTTATATTTAGTTAAATTTTCCACATATATTATATTAGAAAGTTGTTTTTGTTTTAATAATATATGCTTGAAACAGCTTATGAATAAAGTTTAATCTTCTTTTCACAATTGTCAATGTTACTGATGCGGATATGGAAAGACTTCCTTTTCTTTTATCATACAAACTATTTTTAAGAAATTATTATTATTGAAGTCCGAAGAATAAACCAATTTAACAACGGATGGAATTTTGTCTTCACCATTTTAAACAAAACAAATATTTTTAATAAAAAAGTGAATATTTCAAAAAAAAATGTTACCGTATACATTATAACAAGGAGAAATGTTTTTCTTAATTTATGATCCATTATTTCAACAATTTCCAAAAAACTTGCTTATTTAACTCGATTCCAATTATTACTAAAATGAAAATTATTTAATTTTTCCTTTTTTAATGAATATTATAAAATTTTCCCAAGAAAATATTTTCAATTTATTGATTTGTATCATGAAAAATAAATCAAAAATCTATTTAATGTGAGAGAAGCCCGAAAAATTAATTAATTTTATCTTTTATTATTATTATTATTATTATTATTATTATTATTATTATTATTATTATTATTATTATTATTATTATTATTATTATTATTATTATTATTATTATTATTATTATTATTATTATTATTATTATTATTATTATTATTATTATTATTATTATTACTATTATTATTATTGTTAATGAATATTATTTTAAACTACCTGTTTGTATTTATTTTTTTTAATAAAATATTTTGCGACTAATACATGATGATTCCTATATGTAGAAAATTACGTGAATAGGAAGGTATCCCCTTGTTCTTCAACAATAAAGTACATTCTTTTCAAGCAATAAAATATACGAATAAAATAATCTTTTATTTCGAGAACAGAGAAACACAATTTGATTATCTCAAAATTTGCACAATGAATTCCATATGAAAAAAATTATGAAAACCTAAAAAAATGATTAGATTCTTACTTTGCGAATCTCGCGTTAAAAGTTCACACAAGAAATGTAAAGCGAAAGAAAGTAATTACAGAAAAAAAGAAATAATTAAGAAGAAGATTACAGCTATAATTTATTATGAAAAGGAATTCTAAAGAAAACTAACTGTTTCGGTTGTTAAATCAAATTCCTATTATCCAATTATAGTTATATCCTAGATGGTGGAAATGTTCTTTAATTAGGAAACAAAAAAATTTCTAAAATACTGAGGTAAGTTTCCTACGTTAGACGACTGTAAAATATATATGACGCCCATCAAATGGACCAGTTTGTGATATTATATACATTTCCGATATTTACTTATATAAATTACTGACACATGACCACAAAAATTGTTTTCAAACTTTTACATGACCAAAAATCCTTATTATTATTTCAGGTGTTTTTTAGGAATTTTATGGTATTTTATGGATTTATCTAGAATTATTTCGTTAAAATGTAAATTAGATATATTTTTAACTAAATAAATAAACTAATCACCGAAGACATTTATTTTTTTAATGCAAATAAATTCTTGGTAATTGTCCCCATTCTCAAAGGTATTAATAAGCCGAATTTTGTCATTTTCTGTATATCTATGAAAATATTAATTTATTAAAATAATTTATTTAAATTTACGATTTGCGAATTTCTTTCTGTAAATCAAAAGATCTCGAAGGACCTTCTATAATATTTGAAATGCTGCCTTCACACATACTATAAAATATTTTAATGTTTTGTAAATTAATGAATAAATCTTACATTGTATTTTCTTCTTTTTTTCTGAAGCTCAAGTTAGAGCTGTTGGAATCTAAATTAAAAGTATTTTCTTGCATTTTTTAATAATTTAAAAATAATTATATTTTAACAATATGTTAACAATATGTTAACGGTTATTTATTTCGGAACAAAAACCTATATAAGAAATTTGCATGCATTTTTCATTATGTGTTTTGTGTTGGTGTGTTCAATTATTTTTCTCTCGCCTTTACAAATCCTATAATAAAGTTATTAAATTTCGGAACAATTAATTTCTACTATAAATTTATTGATTTTTTTTAGATTATAGAAGTTATTAAATTTCGGAAATAGGTGTAATATTGGTCACCCACATATGTCAACTTTTAATCTCTCAAATGTTACAAATGACTTTTGCTTTCTTCTTCTCCAATGATTGATGAGATAAACTAATTTTTTATTAATTACTTAGTTATTGAAGTGAATTGAATAATTCGTTTTAATTCAAAAATCTATTCTTAAAAACATCTGTTTATTTTAACAATTTTAATAATATTAATTTCTTAATATTATTTCAGTTATTTTATATTTTTAAGTTTACACTTCCTAGAGACTTCCTTAAAGCTAGAAAATATTCAAAATGTATTTATTTTATTAACATAAGTTTCCAGTTTTCCCTTCTAAATTATGTTGGGTGTTTGTAATTTAATGAATTACCTTTAAATTAATTTTTGATGAAATTCCTTAATTTTGATAAATTTACATCATTTTTATGAAAGCTTAATAAATGTAAAGAAAATACATAGGAAACATTCTTAATACAAAAGATACGTATGTTGATGCAGCACTAGATGTAATATAATAATAATAATAATAATAATAATAATAATAATAATAATAATAATAATAATAATAATAATAATAATAATAATAATAATAATAATAATAATAATAGTAATAGTAATAATAATAATAATAATAATAATAATAATAATAATAATAATAATAATAATAATAATAATAATAATAATAATAATAATAATAATAATAATAGTAATAGTAATAGTAATAATAATAATAATAATAATAATAATAATAATAATAATAATAATAATAATAATAATAATAATAATAATAATAATAATAATAATAATAATAATAATAATAATAATTAAAGAAAATTCAGTTTAAGTATTTAATCTATTTAAACAAAAATATAAAATTACAAATATCTTTTAACATTATTTATTTATATGTATATTTAAATTTTCTTTCTAATATAGCAAAATAAGTTCTAAAGAATTAAATAATTTAATTATTTTTCCAATACATTGTCAAAGTATGCGTTCAATGTATTATGTAACGCTCTAGCGATAACCAGTCTTTAATCCATTTGCAAGACAATTCTCGACATTTCCTATGGAAAAAAATATTTTTTTTGAAAATATTTCTTAATAAGAAAATTATTAATTTTTTGTAAATAATTTTGCTTATTTTGTTTTGATGTAATTTTTATGATCCAATTTCACCAATTAATGTGAATTCTAATTAAATTGATAGATTGAATGTTACGGAATTTTATTTCCGATCACTTTTGA
>CAUHTR010003521.1:0-12288 GCA_959609185.1 Schmidtea polychroa | reverse complement strand
ACGTGATGTTTCTTTTACACAAACGGAAATGTCACATAAATTAAATGAATTAAATTATAGTGTTTCTCAAAGTGGGGTATCAAAGATTTTAAAAGAAATGAACTTTACAAGAAAGAGACTTGTAAGAATTCCTGAAGAAAGGAATTCCATAAAAAACATTGATCTAAGACAAATGTATGCACGAGAAATTCAGTTTATTGCAGACTCGAATTTAGTTTTTCTTGATGAAACTGGTGCAAATTTGCATCAAACACGAAACTATGGGTATTCACCCAAAAATGTAAAAGCATACAAAATGTAAAGGGTAACAGAGGAATGAATATTAGTTGCATGGTTGTAATTAAGAACTCAGGAATTTTAGGATTTAAAATTAAGGATGGCGCGTTTGATGGCGAGAGCTTCATTGAATTTATAACTTTATTTTTGATTCCTAATTTTAGAAATAATACAAATGATATTTTCATTGTGGACAATTGTAGGTTTCATCACCAAAGAGATGTGATAAATCTTTTAATAACAAATAATATCAATTACAAATTTCTTCCGGCTTATTCTCCGCAGCTCAACCCAATTGAAGAATATTTCAGTCACTTTAAATCTTCCTTAGCTTCAATACACCCGGTGCCTAAAAACAGACACGAACTCAAAATAAGAATAAATAATGTTTTAAGCAATGAAAGAATTGAGTTTATTGGGTGGTTTTCTCATATGAGAAAATATTTGGAAAGGCTTTAGTGCGACAAGAATTTATCTGATATGAGTAAATCAACTAGTTCAAATTATATCTTAAAAAATAAAAAAATTATTTTGTAATTATTTAAGTTTTAGTTTTCTAAATTATCATAAAGAATATTTTTTGTTTTTTTATACTTATTTTAAACAGAATTTTAGATGATTTTAAATATATTGTTGAATAATAATAATAATAATAATAATAATAATAATAATAATAATAATTTATTATTATTATAATTTATTGTAATAATAATTTGAAAAGTAGCTATCAAAATGAAATAAAATATATTTTTATTTTACAATGAAAATTTATTTAAAATGACAAAAATCGACGTATTTAATGTAAGCAAATCACATGAAATCAGTCATATTTTATGTAAGGTATTTAATTTTATCAGCTGTGAATTATGTTGAAGCTGCACGTGTTTAAATCAACGGAAAATGATAGAATTTGATGAAAATGTATATTTACTATGGTAAATGTGTTGTTTAAGTCAGTGGATCGCGATGCCAAAGAAAATTGGTAGTTGGATTATTTTATGGGTGTTTATGTGTTATTTAAATATTTAAAACACGTATTTTAAGACAAAATTTACTGTTAATATTTTTCTCATTGGACTCAGCATATGAGTCTATAGAAGATTATGTATTGCATGTTACTATTAAGATAATATATACGTGAATAATAATTTGTATTTCATGGTTACTGTATTTGAATTGTATGTTACTATTTGTAAACATGACATGTGATATGTATATATAAGCCATTTCCATAATCAATAGGCTAGAAGCAGACAAATGCGTACAGCGCCCAATGCATACACATATATTTATTAGTGACGTTCAATGAAAACCACGGGGCAAATTTAAAATACATTCGATTTTATTAAAATATACTAATAGGATAAATGAGTACACAACTTTTAGTTATCCTTATTGATCATTTGTGTCTCAAATAATAAATTTTGGTTTTTTAAATTGAGATGATTAATGGTCAACTGAGGCACGCTTTCCTTGAGTTAGAATATTATGTAAAGAAAATCTTTTTCGAAACCTTTCGAATCTGCTATTACAACCGGCAAATTTTGATTTGGGCTCATTAGAAGAAACAGCTTCCGATTTTTTTAAATGAGTAAACAATTTTCTGGCTTTTGCTTTTATTAAATAACTGGTGAAGATTTATTTAAAGTTACCTACGATTTAGAGAATACATCACTCCTAGTTTTACTTTAATTCTTTTAATTATCCGTATTGGTAACTCGTTTAGCCTCAGCTCCTTTGCAATCACTATTTATTTATTTCTGGCTGATCCAAAATAGTCTCGGAGATGTTTGACAATTTCATTAGAAAACCTTTTTGTTTAAAAAGGAACATCTTTTTAGGTATTTTTTATTGCATATTTGTTTAATTTTATATATAAATTGCATGCACTGTGTTTGTATGTTTCATTAATTTTTCTGCTAATATCGAAACCTATAATAAGTTGGAAGATGTACACCAAACACCACTGAGATACAATTTCTATGGTGGTGGTTGGTGTGTAAATCATTAAATTGACTCACCAATTTAATAAATTTCATTTCTTGAAATTTATTTTAGCCAATTTTGAAATGGCTTTAAGGTAAGATATTTAATTTTAAGTAAATTTTAAGACTTGAATTTTGATCCATATAGATATGAGATCATTATTCAAGTTCTTAAATATTACTTTTAGTCAACAGTAAAATTATAAATTATTTTTAATTAATTTTAGGGGTTTTTAGGAAATTTATGACATTTATTTTTAAGTATTTTGGAATTATTAAATATAATGTGAGTCAGATATATTTTTAATTATAATTAAATAAATTAATCACCAAAAATATGTATTTTTCTAAAACATTTTGGGAAAAATCACCGAATATGAATAAAATAATTTTTTTAATTTTTGTCTGAGCTCAATATGAAGGGATTCTTTCAGGAAATCTAATCTGGATTGAAAGACATTGAACAAAATTCATCTGCTCTTGATATTTTAATTAAAAATATATTTTAAAAACTTTTCAGGGATCGTTTTTTCTAAAAATTGTCTAAAATAAAGTTATTATAGAAACGTATCTCAGCGGTGCATTTCTATGAATCGAAAGTTTGTATGTGTTTTTAGTATATATTGAGTTTGTGTCGCAGTATTTAATTTTTCTATCACTTTTAGATCTCTATAGTGTAAAATGTATCTCATTGCACTATAAATGAGAACATCAGTGTGAAATCAAAGTAAGTATGTATGTTTCTAAAATGTAAGATTATTGATTTTTTTCTTATATTATAGGAAACGTATGTCAGTGGTGCTTTGTGTAACTGTTTTGGAGGTTTTGATCAGTTTGCGCCACCTGGTTCCCACTTGTTGTGATGGCGCATTGGAACATAAAAATTTATATTTCTTTGACTTATTTTGATATTATAAAATTCATTTGTTATCTATCCATTATTTTGATGAACTGCCGTTTCTACACTTATTAAATTTAGATATGAAATTGATTTCAAAAAAAGTATTATGTTGAGCTGGTTTTTATGTTTGTCTATTCAGAATGTGTGAGTTTTTTAAGAGAAAAGAATAGTTGTTTTTGTTGATTGAATATATTTATAATACGGCTGCTTAATTAAATATGTTGAGTTCTTGATTTTACTTGTAAATTCTCACAAAACAGTGTTAATCATAATAAACGCTATTTGTTCTAACTCAAACCTTAAGTTGTCATTTAAAATTATCAATTTTGCTTAATCAAATTTTGAAATTGATTGGTTGAAAAGTTTATATGGATTGAAAAAAATGCATTTGTATAATAAATATTTGGGGCATTATACGAAATAGGACTTTTTTTCGTTTATTTACAAAATAGAACACTTTTTTTAAAACCAGAACGTCAGTTAATATTGAAAGTTTTTATACAAATAAGATGATTTGAAATCATTGATTTCCAGATATAATTAATAACATTAAAAATAAACAGGAAGCATGTTTAAATTAAATTTTTTTATTAATTTTTTTTGTCTTGGGTTTTTCCAACATTGTTTGAGTGCATCTATTAAAATGTGTTTAAATTAATCGAAAAATAGAATGGTTTGGGAAATTCAGGGGGGGGGAGTGCATGCACAATTTCATTCAACAAATTTTCAAATGAAATTCGATCGATATTGAATGCGATTTATTCAAAAGAAAAATAATTAAATTATGATTTATTTGATTGTGATGACTATACAAAAGACCTGAAGTGTGCTTATCAACCTCTGAGCTCTGAATTTTTGAAAGAAACAAATGCAACTATTTAACAACGAAATGACATTATCTATAATCTTTCTGCGTTTGCTCATTCATCATCAGTAGAACGATTTTCAGTACCAGTAACTCTTAGTGAATTTTCAAAAAAAACAGAAAAATGTTTATAAAAATTTCAGTATTATAATCCTCTCTATTTTCGATATTATCTTTCCATTTTCTCGACAAATCAAAGCAGTCATCAGAATTACATTCAAAAGTTTTAACTGTTATCCCTTTTTCTAATAGTTGTTGTGAATAAAATGTTCAAATGATGTGATTCTCTTAAACAGTTAAAGATATTGAAATTTATTTTTAATTTCTTCTCTCTACCATTTTCTCTATCCCATTGAGACAATTGTGGACATTTTGTACAATTTGTTCAATCCTTTCAGGAAAATTAAGTTAATTCTAGAAAACCTCAACGCCACAAAAAGCCTTACTGAAAACCTAGTGAATATCTAAAAAGAGTGCATTGGATCGTACATCAAAAAAATATTAATTTGCAGATTTTGCACTTTCTATATAACCATGACAATATTCAGCATCAGTAGTATTTTTAAAATTCATTCATAACAAATCTCAGAAAAATTTATGTACCCACAAAAAGCTGGGTTAATGCATTCACAAGATGTCTTCGATTAAAACGTTCCCTCTGACTAGAATCCAAAAATCAAATTCAATAAAAAGTCTCTTTCTCCCAGCTTTTAGAGTTAATTAAATAAAATGACATTTGTTTTAATGGATTATTTCTTTTAATTTTCTCATGATGGGGACCGATAATAATACTGGGATATCTAATTGGACCGGCACGGACAAACTAGGAGCTGAAGACAATGTAGATTGATTGAAAAAAGATAATTCTAATTGACGTGCGTTTCCTTCATTATCAAAATTAAATTAATTGAAAAAACTTTTTTCAGATCAAAAAATTTTTATATTTTTTACTAAGATAAAAAGTCTATCCAAAATGTTTGAAAGAATTTTAATTTATTAAATGCAAATATAATGTATTTTAAATAAAATAAAATAATTTAAAAATAATGAAAAATTAATCAATAAAATAATATTTATTAAAAAGAGCTTGAAGACTATAAATCAGTAATATGTCGATGTTTTTGACATATTTACCGATTTAAGTCTTCAAGCTTTTTAATAAATACAATGGGAAAAAATCATTGGTGAAATTGAAAAAAAAGGTCTTATAATAATAAAATAATAAATTATAATAATCATAGTGGAATAAATGGATAAGAGGAGGAAAAAGAAAACGAAAAGTGGTGCAAAATTTATTTAATTTAAATAATAAATATTATATTAATTAATTAATTAAACTTAATTAATTTTTATTCAACTTTGATCTATTTTTACTTTCATTTCATCATCACGACTGCAGATCAACTTTTCCCAATATATAGCATAAATATTCTGCGCTGTTTACTCAAGTTTTCTTTTATAATTTTATATACTTAATTTATTTAAATAACAGAATTTCCTTCTGAAATTTCATTGTATTAAAAAGACACAAATAAAAAGAATAAAATAATTTATAGAAATTTAACTTTTAAGTAATATTAATTATATGTAAATATATATTTTCCTATACCTGTTTGATAATTAAATCAAATTAAAATTGGGGTGCAGAAATAATTTAACCTTGGAAATAATGAATAACCTTAACCAAATTATTTCCAAGGCCAAATTATTTAAGTAACCCTTAATATTAGATTTAATAATAATTTGATTGGCGGAAAAATTATTTATAATTATTTACAAAAATTGCGATTAATTTCATTTTGTTTAGTTACGATAAAATAAAAAAACAAATAAGTAGAAAAGTTGTTCATCAGATTCATGTAACAACATGCATCAAGCAATGCATACCATTTTTTGCTTATATTAAATAGAATTTGGAAATGGTCTATCAGTAAAATAAAACATTTTAGTAACTGTGATGGTCTAAAATGTGAAAAACAAAAATTATTTATTATTTAAATATTCGATATTTAATTTAATTTGAAATAAAGATTACAATGGATATAAAGTGTTCCATTTCAAATAAGTCAGACGTAACTAATACAAATTTTAAAAAAGTCGAATTATTAAAAATATTAAATTAAAATTTTTAAAATTTAATTAAAAAAATCAAAGAAGAATTTATAAAAAATTAATTCAAAGAAAAATTAAATTAGAAAATATGAAAATCCATTGTAAAAACAATGAGAAGCTTAATTAAATTTTTCACCAAATTTTTGTTCGCCTGTGACCTGCTTACTTGTAGTATTTCATTTATTTTTATTATGACTATAAATCAAGGATTTGTGTTAAATTTTTTATCTATAAATCACAATAAAAATAAACGAAATAGTTCACTTTTATAATTGCAAAAAATTGATTTTAATCGTAATCACAACTCTGTTAAGATGATATTGAAATTATAATTTCATATATTTTTTTTGAATATTGAAGATATCATTTTATATTTTGGAATAATTTCTAGTTATGAATTCTGAATTGTAACTTATCTCCAGCGCTTTCTTTTAAATTTTATGTATAAAATAATTATTTAAGAAAAATTTACATATATAAATTGGAAAATTTGAAAATTACACGGAAAAATTAAATAATTTAAAATTAATTTAATTTAAGACTCGAATTCATTATCAAATTCTACCAGCAGGAATTTCGACTTTCATTTTAATAAACGCATTAAAAGTGGCATTTGGCGGAAAATTTACCAGATATACAGTTGCCGGAGTTTTGGTTTTTCCTTTGAAGAGCGATGATATTTAGTGAGATGGTAAATTTTAGGGGACAGTTTTATTTTTTAATTTTTTCCTTACCTGTTTTAGGAGTCAACTGATTTTATATTTGATAAGTTGATTAATGAATTCATTCTTCCGAAGAAACTTTCAACGAATTTTGTCACATCAGCTCACACATTGAAAAAGTTTGATTAAATTTTTTCATATATATTATATCGGTTTGATGATGGATACACAAGAATTTATTATTTGATTTAAATAAATAAATATATTTAACCATTTTGTTTTAGGGAAGGGTTGAAGTCGTACGCCTTATGATTTTCGTATGAAGCTCGTATAATTTTCATGGTCTAAATATTTTTTATGATATCACTTTAAAATATAATTTATTATATATAATTTGGAAAAATTGCTAAAATCGATTTTTTTTGTCGTTTATTACAAAAATAGAACATTTTTTGAATAAAATAAAAATGTTCTATTTTTGTAATAAACGACAAAAAAAATTCGATTTTTGTAAATGCCCCATATAATTTATTTTGATAATATAGTATTATCTAGAGGTCTTGTACAAGTAGTTTTCTGTTTTTAGGTGAAATTTCATAGGTGAATGACTACTTCATCCCTAATATTAAATATACAAGTTAAATTATTTAAATACATTCAAAATCCCTGTAGACTGGGCACTTTGAATAGTTATTATAGGATTACAGGATCTAATTAACAACGCCTCGCACGATACTCGTTCCAAGTAATTACTGGAACTTCGACAAGATCTTAAAATCATAAACACTTATTTTTTACTGGTACACTTCCTAAAATGATCACTAATGTGGGTCAATCCATTCCATTGGCAATGCTCAAGAACTCGAGTGCAGAGATAACGGACAATCTCTCCAATGTATCTATTTCTCCACTCATTACATGAAAATTAATGCACGAGTTCTGAACACAAACCAACTGGAGTTGGAGACTTATTAGTTAACATGCTACCAACCTTACAAGATGTTGAAACAATCCTAAATATAGTCTTATCAACATGTTTAATTAATATTCAAAGTACCCAGTCTATTTGAATTTTGAATGTATTTAAATGCAATTTTATTAATACGATTCTTAGCCTGAAGAAGACTGTTAAACGGTTGAAATATCTAGAAATGTTATATTTTAATATACTTAATAGGCGATTTTCTATCATAAAAAGAATAGTTTTTTAAATAAATAATTTCTATATTACTATTATTATTATTACCGTATATACTCGCGTATAAGTCGAGTAAATTTTAAAAGGTTTTTAAGTCCTAAATTGGAAACCCGCGTATAAGTCGAAGAAACAAAAATAAAAAAAGGTTTAATGATTTCATTAAAAATTAATTTGTACGTTTTTTGACCCGCTTATAAGTCGAAGTGGCTATTTTGACTTGAAAATTTGACGTAAATTTCTAGACTTATACGCGAGTATATACGGTAATAACATAATATTTAATTCGACTTGTAAATTTCACATCATAACAGTTCAGTGTTTATCTATTTGCCTCAAATTTGCTTATCCGAACCCAGCAAATATAAATCAGACATCATTATAGCCTTAATAGGACAAAAATTGATGAACAAAACATTGATATGTGAAATATCATCTCCATAAAACTGTCCCAAAGTCATTACAATGAAATTTGTCAATCAACGTAGCTGTTAGTATGAGATTCTAATCAGGAAAACGGGTAGGAAATTTTATGCAAATTATTCTAAGTAAATCATCTAATAATTCGAGTTTCACTTGATTTTAATGAATAATTTCTCAGAATAATCCAGATATAATTTTCGGAATAATATATGATAAAGGTAATCGCAAATGGAATAGTTTCAGTGACAGATCTGACTGGGATGTCGAAAATAAACCCTTTTGTAAAAAAAATGTTTCGAAAAATTATGTTAAATTTTATTTATCCACACCCCAAACAAAATGACTGGATATAATAGCAGTGTATAATTAATTTTTTATAATTCCATGGGAAATGTGCGTCAGTGAATAAGAAATTATTGTCCAAAATATAAATGTAATTAAATTATCTAAATCAAAAATACAATTATTTAAATATGTAAATAATTTCAAAAGCTGATAGTTCGGAAAATGTTTCAGTAAAAAATATTTTACAATTTTTTTCTATTTCAACTCACGTTTCATTTCAATATTCAAAATTGCATTTGGCGAAGTTGTCAGTTTAATAAAGTTTCAATATTGTTCGGTATTGTTTATTGATGTAAGAGCAAGAGGAGATGAATATAAATGTTTAATTTTGAATTAAAAGGTTAATAATAAAATTATAAGCATGATAAATTAAGAAATATGTAAATAATACTACATTATGTGTTCTCCAAAAATGATTTAAGTAAAAAATATTTGAATAAAATTTTGTAAATCAACTCTTGTTTCATTTCAATATACGAAACGTTTAAATCTTTCGCCTTTTACTAAAGATTTTCGTGGAATGGAACAATTAAAAGAGTTAAAAATTATTTTTAAAGCCCTCAGGGTTATTTTGAATAAAATCAATGTTCTATCTATATAAAATAGTAAGATAAAATTTGAGTCATTTTAATTATGAAATAATTTTACCAAGATATTTAATATAAAAATGTTACTCGAGTTTTGTGGTGGTATTAAAATGAAAACAATTAACGTCTTCACAATTGAGATAAATTAAGCACAAGTGTAAGTTGCAAATCAATCTGAGGGAATGAAATTTCCTGAAATATTTGTTGTGGTTATCTTTAAATATCCACGAAATTCATATTCTCTCCTTTTATAATGTCCACCTGTCTCTTGGTACCTTGGCTGTTCATTCGGTATGTATATGCATTCTACTTCATTTGTTAGCGTTTATAACTCATTTTAGAAAAATAATAAACATTTTTAAAGTGTAATTTCTTTAATTGTTTCAATTTCAACTCGGAGATTGAGGGGTTTCCAAAAAAGTTTCATCCTTTTCCAGAAAAGTTTCATCCTTTTCCAGAAAAGTTTCATCCTTTTCCAAAAAAGTTTCATCCTTTTCCAAAAAAGTTTCATCCTTTTTTAAAAACGTTTCATCGACAAATATTAAAATAAATTAAAAAGGAAGTACACGATTAAGGTAATTATTTAAAAATCTTCATCAGCAAAAGCTTTCCCAATAAACGAAAGCATGTTAGAAAAGTAGCCTTCGCAATCCTCTTCCGTAATTAAACTGCTGGCTGATCGAATCGCATCCAAAAGCTGTCCTTTGGTATCACAGTTTGCATCTTTGATCAGACCTTTCCACTTCGAGAATAAATTCTCAATTGGATTTAGTTGCGGGCTATAAGGCGGCAAGAATAATACACTATGCCCTTCGCTATTGATCAATTCTCTTATGGCTATCATTTTGTGGAAAGGAACATTATCCATCACAAAACACCGGTTCGTAATTCCTTCAGATCTCAACTTCTCACACAAATTAGCAATAAATAGTCTCTGAGATGGTCAGTGAGTCTTGTTCTTGGTGCCATTGGGGCTTAAATATGCTTTATTATATCCTCAAAAATGGCGGGAAATTTAAAGAATTTATTAAATAACATTGATTTTATCTTTGATTTTTCATTAATATTAATATTTCTACATTTGAGGTTGAAATTTTGTGGAAAAATATGAAACTTTTTTGGGAAAGAATGAAACTTTTTTGAAAAAGGATGAAACTTTTCTGGAAAAGGATGAAACTTTTTTGGAAAAGGATGAAACTTTTTTGGAAAAGGATGAAACTTTTTTGGAAACCCTATATTTTAATTAATCGATTTAATATTATTCGGTATCATAAACTGTAACAATGAATGAAATACCTAAAATTCCATAATAATGAGCAGTGATAGAACATGTAATTTGGCGATGAATAAGCTTAGCAAATTTGAAATGTTTAAAAGAAATTTGAATTGTCAGATTTCATATATTTCAACATTTTGAAAATTTAGCAAAATCTATTTAAAAATAATTAGAAAGAATTAAATCAAATTAGCTACTTACAAATTGAAAATAAGTATAATAATTTTTAATCTTAATTAGCTTAATAGGTTAACATATATAATTTATAAGTTTTGATTTTATTTTTAACAAGGAGCCAAATTGTCCTCACTACCAAAAATTATGCGCTCGAGCCACCCCTATTTGGAGCAGTCGCAAGAGTCAACCACTTCGGTGTGCAATGAAGAAGTCTCATCTTGGAAAAACCACCTCGATGATCATGGTTAAACCGCGCCAGGTAAGTATAAATAAATTAATCTCCACAACTTCATATATTCACTCTTATCGATTTCATATATGTTCATTTTTGCATTTCTTAAAATCATAAATTTATATTAACAAAAATAATATCTAGATTATATTGAATTGAATTAGTATATATAAAAAAACATGTTTGATGAAACAACCGTACACCACAATTAAATCTATTTGCTAAGTTGCCGGGATCGTTATTTGTGAAAGTACTTCAAAAATTTACAAGAAATGTCATTTTGAAAAAATCTTATGCGACTACTTGGATTAGAAACAGGACGTAAATATTTAACAACCGTATATCATTTTGTATGTTTAATGTATCAACGTTTTGGTGTTTAATAAAGAGATCTAGCTATATTAGATATCAATTAAAATTTGAAGCATTTTTTTGGTTAATTTACGATGATCAATTGGAATGGTTATTAAAAACTATTCATAAACCTGGAATTGCACTAATATTCAAACAACTATCGAAAAGTTTCTAGCATTACATACAAGAATCGGTTGTTCAAGTATTCAAAAATAATTAAATAAAGTAAATTTGAAATCAGGTGAGTTGAAAATTCTAAAAGGATATATTAGTTGCAAAAAATAATTATAATATAAGTAGAAATCAGTAATAATTCTTTCAAACTTACTTGGTGTTGGTGTTACCGTGATCACTCAGGCGGTACACCCGGAGCGAGGCTTTGTCATTGCACTGCGATGGGGTTGACCTCCGCGCTTCTCCTAATCGGATAAGTCGAACATATAATTTTTGTTAGTGGGGATTTTCGGGTCCCTTATATAAATTTAAATTAATTCTCAAAGTAAGTAAATATTTTTATTATTCAATTAAAATCTAGATTTTTAATTATACTTTTTAATGATGCGATATTGTAATTGGAAAGTTTTGAAAATAAAGATTTTTTTATTTAATGATTCCACAGTTAATAAATAAGATTAATTTTTATACTTATCTGGCGCGAAGTGCATGAGTTAGTAGACAGAAAATATTCATACACAAGGATTGAGTTTAATCTAAAAACATGATAAGCTATCGAAATGTAAAAACTCTGAATTATTTATATTTGCGAAATTTATTAAAGTTGACAAACGACATTTTTTAAAAACAGTTTTTTATAATACCAATGATGATGATAATTATAACCACATTCAATTTGTCCCTCTCAAGAATATTATTTTTATAATAAATAAATAAGAAAAAA
>CAUHTR010003520.1:0-32464 GCA_959609185.1 Schmidtea polychroa | reverse complement strand
AATCGACAACTTTTTTGCCATTGCAATATATAACAAACTAGATGTACATTAGGATTTAACATTAAATAAATTTATAGATACCTTTTTATTTATTGTTTTTTTGATTAAAGTCATCATACTTATAAAATGTTCGCGTTGTTGACATTTTAGAAATTTTAAATTTAATTTATCGGTCATTTTTATAAGAAGTGCGAAATATAGTAATTATTTAAACAAATTTTGGTATTAAAAACTTAAAGTAAAATTTTTTGATAAAATAAAAAAATAACATTTCACTAAAAAAGAAAGCATTTTCGTTATTTGAATTTCTAATTATATATGAAACAGCCAAAGTTTCAATTAATTCAATAAAATCGTTCTGCAGTTTTGAGTTACAAACTGTTTTAAAGATGAATTTTAAAACTCCAAAATCACAAATAACTGTTTATAATTTCAATAACATCTACTACAAAGTGCATAACTTTTGTGCTACAATGACAAATTATGAGGATTTGATATTGTGTTTCATTTTTTGCATTACTTACTTTTGCTTTTTACTAATATTTTCAATAGTCCGAAATATTTTCATTTGTCGTTATGTTGCACAAAATATTAGTTGTTAAGGCGCTTGTCAGATGTAATTTTTACTTGAGAATATGTGCTAGTCTCTTTAACAGTGACATTTAATGTAAATTCTATTTGTGGATGTACCTCTTCCAGTTTATAAGTTATTATTAATATTACACTGTATTCAGTCAAGTATGCCAGTCAAAACATTGAAATTGCAAATGTTCATTTCCATTGCAATGGGAACATTTGATATCTCATCTTATATGACCATCTTTTTTTTCAGTTATATCGTTGAATTTGACGCTGAAATTGGTTTTGCCTATAGAAGATCACATTTCTTCTGGTTTGGAAATTATCATTTTTAGACAAAGTTTTAAATTTCAATGGAATATAATTGTTATGAATAACTTCTGAATAGCTGCTTTTATTCACTGCAGCTCGATTTTCATTTAGTTTCGATACTTGCAATTTTTTCAAAATACATTTCATATATTTACTTACAACTATAACTCTTTGCTCTTTTTTACTGCCAAATTTCCTTTCTTTGTAGAATTTCTTTGCAATCTTGTGCCGCAGTAAATGTTCAACATTCCCCCCTAATTTTGATGTATTCATAAATATTGAATTAGCTTTTCAATAGCTCAAATCGTTTTATATATCTTCTGTAAATTATTTTTTGCTTCAAAGGCTCTTCTTAATCTTTCATCCAAATTTTTTTGAAATGGAGTTTCATCATATATCTTCCTGCTTATCTCGTTCAAGTCTGCTCGAACAACGACATCTCTTCCCTCTTCATCCCGCTTCATCATATAAAATCACTTTTTACTGACATGAAAAATTCTTCAAAATATTCGTAAATTGATTACACTTTTGGTTAAGTTTTATTTTTTGAGTTTATTCCATATAAAACCTAATCAAATAATTTTTTTCATTATTTTTTTCCTCATTTAAACGTCTCCACTTCATTTATCCAAATGTATTTTAAAATTTATTTTCCAAACATTCCGAGCTGCTATGATTACATTCAATATTTTTTCATGTAATTCAAAAATGGTAAGTACTTTCATTTATTTGGCAGTGATGTCCATTTGCTTCTTGTTTTAATCAAGTTAATGAATATGTTCAATAAAGAATTTGTTTTGGAATTTACAAAAATATTAATACTCACAATTTGTAAGTAGCTAGTTTGATTCATTTCTATTTAATGTTAAACAAATCTTTATAATTAATAAACTGATTTAGTCACTATAAAATATGAAGCGCAAAAACATCCTAAATACTTTATGAATTACTTTTTTAAAATGATAATTCACGTACATTTATCAGAGTTTATTTCAACATTTTCCACATCGGTTGTTTGATTTTGTTGCATTTTCATTAAGTTCCAATTTTTGTCAAAATGATGATTTAATATTCTATCACGAAACTTTTCAATTCTGGCAAATATTCTAATTTCTTTTAAACATTTCAAATCACGCCGTCATTTAAAGATTAAAACTAACAAATATTTCATGCAATTTTATTCCTCCGTGCTCACAATTCCAACTGTACTTGCTTCTAATTTGTCTCAATTATCGACACGGATAATTATCTAAGCCAAGGTTTCACAAAGTGTACGACGAGGTTTTGCAAGTGTGTCGGAATGTTTTTTAAAACAATTATTCTTTAATTTTAAGAGATATTTAACCCAAGTGAATATAATTGCAATTTAATAACTTTAACCGTTTGTGACGGAATTAATTTTAATATATATTATTTTTTAGCATAAAAGTTTTTAGTATACGAATGCCTGATATTGTGGTATGATTTTTTAAAGTTTGGCCAGCACATTATCCATTGTTGAACGTCTAGAGCAAAATTCGTGGTCAACAGTGCTGGCCTACTGTCCGCAAACGGTTAAACATCAAAGTATATATCTAATTAATTTACGTACGTAAATGTATCATAAACTATCATAATTATTGTTTAACTGTATTAAAAATAATACGAAGTGGAATATATAAATGCTAATTTTATTAAATAACAGTCAAAGTAAATCATTATTTTTATGAAATTGATTTTTTTAACTAGCTGACCATATTCTAATGGAAAAATTTAATGACGATGCTAAGAAAAACCGAGAATAAATTTTCTTTTATATGTGCACAGATAATTTTTTTAAATGTTAATGTGGCGTAACTAGCCCATCTTGAGAACCTCTGATACAATATCGAATATTTTTATATTTCTCACCACGAAAATATATAATCGTTTGGTAATTCAACGAAAAAGTCAATAATATTTTATATTATATAATATTATTTTATAAAGTTTAATTTGAAAAGTAGTTGGTTTTAGCGTTAGGTTAGTAAATAATATTTTATTTATTTTAAATAACCCTGAGGGCTTCAAAAATATTTTTAAACTCTTTTAATTATTCCATTCCACGAAAATCTTTAGTAAAAGGCGAAAGATTTAAACGTTTCGTATATTGAAATGAAACAAGAGTTGATTTACACAAATTTCATCAATAATATTATTCTTAAACCATTTTTGAAACATAAATAATGTAGTATTACTTACATATTTTCTTAATTTATCATATTGAATTTCATTAATATATAATAACATTATAACATTTATCTCTCTTGCAATAAAAATTAAAATTATAAATTAAAAATATAAATTAAAATATAATATAGAATATATTTATTGAAACATTCCTTAAACCATTGACATTTAATTCGTCTTCAACTTTGACAAACTTAATAATTTCATTGTTTTATATTTTGACTTTTCTATATAGATTTTCCTCTTAATATATTAAGTTTGCTGATATTAAAATTTATTGAGAATACCTAATTAATAAAATTAAATAATTATTAAAGTGAGCAAAATGAGTGGGGTAAAGGTATAAAAAAGGGCACGTTGCTCCAGAATTTTGAAAAGCAGGAGCAATGGGCAAATTGGAAAAGTGAAAAGGAAATGACAAAGAATCCATAAAATCAAACAGTGAAATATGAAAAAATTGTTATTAATTAACAAGTACAAATTGAAAAATGGAATTATCTCAACAGCTTGGCGAGTATAAGGAATGGCTTGGAAAAAAACAAAACGAAAACAACATTGGATTATCAGTAAATGGCAGCAAATAACAACCTATATAAGGGAGAGACATAAAATGGACTAAACATAAAATGAAGAAAGATAGACGAAATATTTGAAAAAAACTGTAAACTCAGAATTTATCATTAATGTTAAGGAGTGACAATTAGAGACTAGATATATCAACGTTACAATGACAGAACGCTGTATATACATATACTCATATACCCATACATATACCATATACATATACTCACAGTCAATGGGGTTACCCCTAAATCATTGAGCTTAAAATTTGAAATAAAATATTTTGATTGCTTTTATTTTTTTTCTTTTTGTGAGAATATTGTTGAGTTATGATTTATTTAAGTCGGTAATCCTCGTGTATTTTCCAAACAAATAACTAAAACATAACACAAAACAACTTTATTCAAATTTTTATTATTCAAAATTTTACAACAATTAGTCACTACATCCTTTCAAGATATTTGTTATCGAAAGGAAGGATGACCAAGGGGTAATCACCTTTTTGGTACGGTAATATATAATCCTCTTTAGCTTTACATGAATTTTCTTTTTAGTTTCTATTTGAGTTTCATAAACGTTTTGATATCGTTTTCTTGGCCTAATTGGGTCTCGTCTTTTTCCAGCTTTTTCTTTTATACTTTTTTGAAAAGCAATTATTGTGTAATCATTATTTGAATCCTTTTGGGGGATTATAGGTATCTAATATAGTGTAAAGTTTATACTGAAAACATCAATTTCAAAATATTTTGGGGGTATTATCTAATTTGTTTACTCTCAACTGACTCTCAGGTGAGGTTGCTTTAATAATTATCTAATCGAGTCTCAGTGGGTTCCGGGTTTTCTTGGCCTAATTGGGTCTCGTCTTTTTCCAGCTTTTTCTTTTATACTTTTTTGAAAAAGCAATTATTATGTAATCATTATTTGAATCCTTTTGGGGGATTATAGGTATCTAATATAGTGTAAAGTTTATACTGAAAACATCAATTTCAAAATATTTTGGGGGTATTATCTAATTTGTTTACTCTCAACTGACTCTCAGGTGAGGTTGCTTTAATAATTATCTAATCGAGTCTCAGTGGGTTCCGGGTTTTCCTCATCACTCGGGTTTCCCATTAGCAATTAATTCATTTTTAATTGATTTATTTTTGCGTTATAACTTTTTCTCCGGACCCCTTTACTAAATTAATATTTCTGGACTCATCTTCTGATTTGGTGTTCAACGATGCCCATTTCCCCCAATGAATATTAGTTTTCAATTTTTATAATTTTTTAATTTATATTTGCACTTTTATTATTTTGTATTTTTATTGATTTTTTATTGTGCTTCCTTTTTATTTTGTGCCTTTATATATTACTTCAGCAATATAATTAATAAATAAAAGTGAAATAAAATATTACATGAATGTATGCTAGTGGTTGTTGTGGTATGCAAATTCCTTTTGCTTACATTTCTCAACGTTGAACAAAAATTTTTGTGAAGATTTACAAACAAATTTCATTGTCTTTGAATTTGTTAAATATTATTGGATGTTATAAATATTAATTATAAATATAACAAATTATAAATATAATTAATTATAAATATAACAACTAACAATTTTCAGCATAAACATTTTTGTGTCATACTGTAAAGTAGAAATGCTGTTAAATTAACATACTATAAAATATAGGTAAAATATAAGATATAGGTAAATTCAAACAGCGAACTTAACAATATACGTACACGTGCTTTCATATAAGATTGGATTCCTTTAAACTACTACTTCATAATATCCTTGACTGCGCATTTTGTTTATATCTGTCGCATTTTATCATTTTATATTCATTTTATCCAAGGTTTTATTCCAGAAATATCAGGTGTTTCAATAACCAGTTCTAATTATATTTTCCACTAATTTAACCAAATTATTAAGTCGGACGCATCTATGATTTCTTTCTGTATTGTGGGACTGAGTTGATCCTGCTGAAATGTTGAATAAAGTAAAATAAAGTAAAGTAAGTTGAAAATTCGAAAATGAAATATTATTTGAAAAAAATAATTATAATATAAGTAGAAATCAGTAATAATTCTTTCAAACTTACTTGGTGTTGGTGTTACCGTGATCACTCAGGCGGTACACCCGGAGCGAGGCTTTGTCATTGCACTGCGATGGTGTTGACCTCCGCGCTTCTCCTAATCGGATAAGTCGAACATATAATTTTTGTTAGTGGGGATTTTCGGATCCCTGATATAAAGTTAAATAAATTCCAAATATTTAAATAATTACTAATTAGTAAATACTTTAATGAAATAATCAAAATTTTTTGTTGGCTTTAAAATATAATATTTTAAAGTTAATATTTTAAATGATGTGATATCGTATTTAGAAATTTTTGAAAGTTTTAAATTAATGATTTTAAGAAATGCAAAAATGAACATATATGAAATCGATAAGAGTGAATATATGAAGTTGTGGAGATTAATTTATTTATACTTACCTGGCGCGGTTTAACCATGATCATCGAGGTGGTTTTTCCAAGATGAGACTTCTTCATTGCACACCGAAGTGGTTGACTCTTGCGACTGCTCCAAATAGGGGTGGCTCGAGCGCATTATTTTTGGTAGTGAGGACCATTTGGCTCCTTGTTGAAAATAAAATCAAAATTTTATATAACGTATATTCGGCGACGGTCAATAAGACGAGGTACAAAATTAGAGCAAATTTTTATGATTATCATATATCGTAAGACGACCCACAATAAATTTTTGAATTTTAAAATTATTTTCCTAAAAAAACTTTACAAAATATTTGAAAAATTATATATTTATTTCAATTATAATAACCCTGAAGGCTTTAAAAATATTTTTAAACTCTTTTAATTATTCCATTCCACGAAAATCTTTAGTAAAAGGCGAAAGATTTAAACGTTTCGTATATTGAAATGAAACAAGAGTTGATTTACATAAATTTCATCAATAATATTATTCTTAAACCAATTTTGAAACATAATTAATGTAGTATTACTTACATATTTCTTAATTTATCAAATTAAATTTCATTAATACTCTTTTTTAATTTATAATAAAACCTTTATTAATAAATATATTTTACTGAAACATTTATCATACCAGCAGCATTTGAAATTATTTGCAATTTTCAAGTTATTTTATTGATTCTCATTATATTAATTATTAATAGATTTTATTAATCAGTAGAGATATCCATGTTGTTTTTGATATTCACAAATTTTCGGCACAAAATCAATTGAAAAAGGCAGTGCTGAAAATTTGCAAATATCAAATTAAAGCATCGATATCTTTACTGATTCATATTCCATTTTTTAATGATTATAATAATATTTAATAATATTTTCTAATTGTCTCAAAAACATTCCCTTAATGATAATTTTCAATGATAACATCGATTATGATCGAATCATGAATAATGTAGTTGATAAAAATAATGAATATGATCAAAAATGTTATTCGACAAGTTAATTGAAAAATAATAAATTCAATTTAAACTCTGGAGTTGTTGAAAATATATTTGTTTTAAAGGAGATGGCGATTTAATTCAAAGGTGTAGTGCTCCACAATCCTGGAACGTACGAGCGAGTGGAAGAAATGTGAAAACAAAAAAGCAATAGCAAAGAATTGGAAAAAATAGAACACCCAAATAATGAAACATGACAAACAAGCACTCCAACTGTCCCGAGACATGATTTTTTACAGGAGACTCGGTTGGGTTCCACAAATAAGATCTCCTATAAATAAGATCATACATAACAAGCCGCTTTGATGGGTCTGGATCCCATCCTGAACACCATATAGTGATCAGTCTCCCTCGGTCGAGATCGTCCGTCCAACCCAGTCTACTTCATTTTCTCCTGGAACCTCACTTCCCACCGAATTAGTCGAATCATCGATGAGAGCTCGAAATTATCGCACCAAAACCAGACGATTGCGCCGACAACGGTCCACTCTCTGACTTATCCACCAACCGCACGGGTCGTCATCCAGGCCTCAGTTATTCCGGCTCCGGTACCTTATCACTTCTTCAACGCTGATCTGGATGATCCAGATTTCTATTTGCAGTCAGCTCCGTGAGCAGGATATTTTATGTTTACATAGGGAAATTTTCTTCAATAAATGTTTAGTTTTGGTTTACTTTGTTTTCTATTCACTTTATTAATTTTCCTATCACCTGCATGTTGTGAACAACGAAGCTTGTATGAAATGACACCGTAGTAGTGCCTAAAAGTAAGATTTCTCTCTCCTTTTCCCAGACGTTGGTGTACGTTTACCGTATGTTTTCATCAATTCAAGAGTCAATTGATAATCCATGACATAAGACCTTCTAACGACAGTCCTGATTGTTGAGGAGTGTATGAGTCGAGCAGTCGGATTAAATCAACTCACATTTACTTATGCATTTCGCCCCATGCACGCGGGTATATAGTCGGTTGCTTTAAATAATCTTGTTAGGCGTCCTAGGCTTTACCAACAGGATAGAATACTTCACTCCTAGCGAGGACACTATAAGAGAGCTTAATTGTAGCCGAGTCAAGTCAGGTAAAGCCAGTGGTGAGCTGTGAAAAAATCAACAAAGAGCTCGCAAAAAAAAATTTAGGTGATTTTCGTCCAGAACAAAAAATGCTTTTTTTCCAATTTGCTTTTTTAGCAAAATATAAAAGCGTCCAGAAAATTTTTTTTGATATACAAATGCGGTAAAATTGTTTTAAAAATGTTTACTACCAAAACAATAAAAATTTTAATTTGAAGTGTAGGGCAAAATCACAGTTGAAAGAACAACAAGGGGCTCTGCCGAGCCCGCGGGACATGCATAGCTCACCACTGAGTAAAACTCCTAGTGCGCCAACAATAGTCTTGATTTAGTTGTCGATAGTTGAATTGACTTTCCATAGCTCAAAAGGTTTTGTAAATCTTCCGCTAGATTTATTTGTGCCTCAAAGGTCTTTCTTAATCTTCCAAATTGTTTTCAAATGAAATTATATCATATTTCTTCCTGCTTTTCTCTTCTAAATATGCTTAAACATCGATATATTTTTTGCTGTTCGTCTAGTTTGATCATATCAAAATAGATTTTTATTGAGAATGACAAATTCTTCAAGACCTCACCCATTGAGTACATTTTTGTTTGAGGAATAATCTGCGGCAATTCGAATATTCTTAAGCTGTTCATAGTCGCCATGTTAAATTAATCAAAGTCTAGAATTTTATAATATCTATTTTATGACAACATGTTCAAGTATTTATCTCGCTAGAATCGAAGATTAATGCAATAGTCAACATGAAATATGAGACATGTTTCAGATATACAATAACATGTACACACGTATCAAACCATTCACGATAATTATTATTTAGTAGGGCATGGTTGATTAATCAATTTTAGAGAAAAATGATTAACGATTAATTGTTCAGTTTTTGAGTCGATTAATCGAATAATTTATTAATTTTTTTTATATGTATTTTAAGTAAATAACTTCTGCATTTTAACAAAAATAAAAGTTTATTTCACTTCAAATTAAATTCAGTACATATATAGGTAAAAAATAAAATAATACATTATAAAATATTTAGTTTGTATTTTTTTCATTTAATAAATGTGCACGTAGGAAGCAGAGTTTATCCAACGTATTGTCGTTCAAGGATGTCCGGAGCTTTGTAACGAACAAACCAGCAGCACTAAAGCTTCTTTCCGCCTCCACTGATGATGGCCGCACGCTCAACAATCCATTATAAATTATTGATAGTAAATCTGTTTTTATTTTACTGTGTTCGTAAACCATCATTTCCCTTTTTATATCTTGTAAACTATAGTTGAATGCAGCTGTTGAATTGGGTTTAGCAAGTTCTTTAGTTAAGAATTCCTGTAACTCATCTGCTTTTGAATATTTTGCTCTTTTTTCAGATACAATTTCTATAACATCGTTTTCATCTTCGTAATCAGAATCAGCTTCGGATGGATTTTCTGTAAGCGGTATAAGTAACCTATTAGCAAAATCTTTAGCGGTATTAGCGAGCTCATTTTTGGTTGGTTTTTCAAAAACAAAGTTTTCATCCGATACATTTTCTAAATATTTTATTGGGTCATCCAAATACAACAGTAATCCTTCAAGATTTGGGTTCCTTCTCTCATTAATTCTGGTAGTCATTGACGTGCAAAACTTTTGTGCCAGCACACTTGCGTGGGATTGCTCTTTTAATTTTGTCAATAAGAATTCAAAGATTTTTGTTGCTTGTATTAAGTTGCAATCTTTCCTGCCCTGGGCTAAGGATTTTACTTCAATTACTTCCAATGATTCGACAATATCCGAAATAACATTTAGTTCATAATTGGAAGGAAAAATTTGAACAACAGACAAATCATGTAAAACTGTTTTTATAACGTCTTTCATTTCCAAGAACCGTTTAAGCATAGCCAGCAGCGAATTCCATCTTGTGGAGGTATCAATTATCAAATTTAATTCCTTACCAATTTTATTTTTACAGACTTTTTGCAGCACATCATTTTTAACAGGAGATTTACGAAACATTCGAGCTATTTTTCTTACTTTTTGAATAACTGTTGAAAAATTATCAGCTAGAGCGCAGTTTATGTGTTCTGAAGGATTTTCTTCCATCCAAAATTGAAGTTCACTTTCTGTTTCACTTTCATTTGAATCGTAATCAGATTGATCTCCAGCGTTTTCATTTTCCAATTGGATTTCCTCGTCTATTTCTTCAAACGTAGTTGAATTTATTTTGTAAAGGACGTCTACAACTGCCAAATGTATTCCGTGGCTGTGGCAAACTTGATGGTAAATACACTATTTTGACTTGCTGCTGAAGTTGAAGCAACCACTTTACACAAATTATGTTTGTGTTGCATATGATACCTGTATGACGTCGTTGTTTTATGCGACCGAAATGTAGTGTCACAGTGTTTGCACTTTAAAATATTATTGTCTTTGCTGTTAATTAATAGATGAGTCCAAATTTCACCTCTCTTTTCTTTGGATTGAATCCAATCGCTTTCTTTTTCCTTCTCAGCCATAGATTAATCTAAATTTAATTTTTATTATATAAATATTTTATATATTATATTTTGTAAAAGGTATACCTGTTTTGAAAAATAAGAGATTATTGATAAAATTGGTGTTGTTTTTAGAGGTTTTTCTCGAGCACAATTATTTAGATAATTTTATATTTTTTAAAAATTTAAGTATTGATATACCGAAAAATAATTCACTTTTATATCAACCACTTTTAAATGTTTATTAAAAGAAAACTAAATGCTAATAGCAATGTAATGACAAAATAACTAAAGAACTTTTATTTTTACTATGCCTAGCCTACGGTGATAAATTTCTATTTCCTACTTTAAATAAAATTCGCGGAAAATAGAAATAATAAAATTCTCGGAAAATAGAAATGACTCCTAATACTTTTGGGTGCAGGTGCAGGTGCCTTCCATATACGCAATTTTTAATTTTCTTGTTACAAATAAATACAAGCTACAAAAAAAACGATTAATCGAATTAGCTAGAAATTGTTCGGTTAATCAAACCATATATAAATTTATCGATTAACCGATTAACCGATTAATCGAACCATGCCCTATTATTTAGGTAATTTAATTATTATATTATAGATTAATTATTAGATTATTAATGATTTATGTCAAATGGATTTGATTGAAATGATACCATTTTCAAAGATTAACAAGGGCTACAAGTATATTTTTGACATGTCTTGAAGTTTTTAATACATTTGCTCGTGTAATTGCAATCAAAACACAATCTGCAAATGAAATGGCAACTGCAATTAACAAACAGATTCGAGTATAGAATTTTATAGTAGTAAAGTTAAAGAAATTATTAAGGGAATAAATCATTATTAGATCTTTTCACAATTCAAAGAAGCTCATATTGAACGATCTATCCGAACAATGAGATAAGCTAAACTGAAAAGGTATTTTGTGTATCAAGACAATAAAACCTGGATAAATGTTTTGCCAAAATTGATTCATAGTTATAATCATTCATCTCATAGTGGTCTAAACTTTAAAGGGATTGAAATCGGCTGATGTAACATCAAAAGATAATTTTCATAATTCAGAAAAATTACAAAACCGAAAATTAGTATCGGTGATTATGTTCAAATATCTAAATTATCTAAAATATTCACTATTCATCAAGAATTACGATATCAATTGGAGTGATGAAGCTTTCAAAATATCACCAACATTTAGACATTATACATAAAACTAAAATAACTGATGTCACCCCAATATATTTATTATTAATAGAAGATGATTGAAATTTTCATTATACTGCAATCATCAATTTGCAAAGGCTAATGAATTGTCATACAAATAATGTAGTTGACGTCAAAATTCAATGTCGTCGGTGTCCAAGATGTCTCAATGGTTTCCATCTCCCTAAGAATTTATTAGACCAGGGGTGGCCAACCTTTTTGGTAAAAGGGCCATTACAATATTTTTGAATAATGCGGCGGGCCGCAGGTTTGAAAGGCGTAAATTTTTAACTAATGCTTCTGTGCTAATTCCAACTAAGGAACAGGAGAAGCGCAGTAATAGCCCGTAGTAGGGTCTGAGATAACCGCTAAAAAAACAATAAAGCATTTGCGTGCATGTTAAATAAATTATGTTTCTTAGGTACAGGATAAACTGGCACTATTTATACTTGATAGCCCTGATTATAAAGCATAATGAATCGGGCAAATTTTCAAAATGTAGCATACAAAACTAATTGGTTAAAATAGATAAAAATATGAAATAAACAATAAATTTTGTTCAATATTTACCGGCGGCCCATTATTACATTTTTTACTACCGTAAATTGACGATCAACAAAAGTAACACAGTTATTAAATTATGCAATTTACCTTTTTAATTTATTGGTTAGGTTTCGTTTTTTTGATAAAAATTTTTATAGTTTGTATTGTAATTATTAACTATATATTCTTTGTGTTGCATTTATTACATTTTTTGTACTATATCGTATTTTAAAAAGTTTTTATTATATTTTCAAAATGGCCACTCCTGTATTAGACACATAGCATTATGTGACAAAAAATGAAGTTGGGAAAACTTTGTATACACTTCCTAAAAATAAAAATTTGGTGATTATTCAAAAAACTGTAACACATCTCTTTGTAATTTATGGGGATTTTGAATCAATATTACCAATTAATGTCAAATATAATCAAAAACATTTACATATATAATCAGGGATATTATTATTTAATAATATAAATAATAATAAATCCTATTTAAATTTCATCGATTCTTAATGTATATATGAATTTGACATCCATGTCAACACGCCTATTTCTACTTTGTCTTTTTGCGAAGAAATAGTTTTTAGAACTTGTTCAAATTGTTATCTTTGTAGGAAACCAATAATAAATCGTGTAAGAGATTATGACCATTTTCAGGTAAATATATTGGTGTTGCATGTCGTTTATGTAATATAGGTATCAGAATTCGCGAACACTTACCTGTAATATTCCATAATTTGAGGGGCTGACTTACATCACATTTTGAAATAAGGTCTTAGAGTTTTTCCGTCTTGGAATTTGAATATTATTCCAACAACACCTGTCAAAATTCATTTCATTAATTGCCAGGGCCTAGGAGAGAGAGTGTGGGGCCCGGGGCCAAATTTTTTTTGGGGCCCCTTTTTAATAATTAAAAAAAATATATAGTTAGCGACAACACAATATAAAAACAAATTTTATTATATTAATGATTTACGGGCTTTTGAAATTGCAAATTTATCAATTATTTCACTAAAATTTAGGTTTCTTGCAATGTCGTTATTAATATGCAGCATTTCTAATCCATTTAGCTGCGGTTGTGCCATTGTAGATCTCAAGAAATTCTTAATACGTTTTTGAGTTGAAAACGTACGTTCAGACTCGGCTACAGAAACCGGGATTGTCAAAAATATTCTTAATACAACTACAAGATTTGGAAAAATTGACTCCAAATTCATTTCAATAATAGATTTAAGCACTTCTTTTGGCTTTGATGATTTGAAGTTGGTAGCGTAAATGCTTTAAAAAAATATCATTTCATCATACTGGTCTGTTGAAATGCCATCCGAAAATTTAATTTTAATCTTGTCGCACTGATTTTGCAATATGTCTTCATCAATGCTATTGAAGGTCCACAGGAATTTAAAATTATCACAAGTTTCAATCATTCTTGAAAAGCGAGTTTGTAATGATTTTTGTAAAACTGAAATGATCTTATTGAATATTTGTTGATAATGTAACTCAACAGCTGCTTCATCAATAAACTTTCTTTTAATTTCAAATGATGNTGCAGCATTTCTAATCCATTTAGCTGCGGTTGTGCCATTGTAGATCTCAAGAAATTCTTAATACGTTTTTGAGTTGAAAACGTACGTTCAGACTCGGCTACAGAAACCGGGATTGTCAAAAATATTCTTAATACAACTACAAGATTTGGAAAAATTGACTCCAAATTCATTTCAATAATAGATTTAAGCACTTCTTTTGGCTTTGATGATTTGAAGTTGGTAGCGTAAATGCTTTAAAAAAATATCATTTCATCATACTGGTCTGTTGAAATGCCATCCGAAAATTTAATTTTAATCTTGTCGCACTGATTTTGCAATATGTCTTCATCAATGCTATTGAAGGTCCACAGGAATTTAAAATTATCACAAGTTTCAATCATTCTTGAAAAGCGAGTTTGTAATGATTTTTGTAAAACTGAAATGATCTTATTGAATATTTGTTGATAATGTAACTCAACAGCTGCTTCATCAATAAACTTTCTTTTAATTTCAAATGATGTGTGAATGGAGAATTTTTCAGCATATTCCTTACTATCACTCATCACCTTTTCCCATCGCATTAATTTTTATTGAATTAATTAGTGCATCTATATTCTCGGTCTCGACGTCCAAAGTTACATCTCTTGCTTCTAACAATAAATTTGTGTTCTGTACTGCTGTCAGTATAGTGAGCCAAATAGAATTCATGACCACCGTTTCATATCGAGATGTGAATTTTAAAAGCGACTTGCATGTATATTTGGATTCTGCAGATTGATTTAGATTCGAATCATATTCAAAGAAGACACGATTGGTTTTGCGGCATTAAAACGAGCATACCATCTGGTTTTGATACATTCGTAAGCGACTTGTTGCAGTGGTTCTTTAATATAGCACAGCGAGATGTAAATGAAGATAAAAAATTGAAGAGAGTTTGAAATTTCACGAAATAGTCGTTTGATTCAGTACAGCATAATGTTGCATCATTTCCTACCAAATTAAGTGTATGATTGCCACAAGGAGAGAACATAAATATAGGATTTGCCTCTTTAAGCCAAGCTTGAACGCCAATATTTATTCCTAACATTGAACTTGCGTTGTCAAAACTTCCAGCCACACAATTTTGCATAATCAAACCTCGTTCCTCAAGAAGTTTCTGGATATTGATGGCAATTTGTTTTCCAGTTTTTCCGTAAAACTCGTCAAAAAAATAAATCTTTCTTGGATCAATGAATTTGACTGCAGGTCAACATAACGTATGACTATCGAAAGCTGTTCACTGTGGGAGCTGTCTGGAGTGCTGTCAGCAATTATGGAATAGTATTTTGCATTTCTTATTTCCGATAGAACTTTTTTCTTAACCATATCTCCACATATTTGTATAAACTCATTTTGTATATTATTAGAAAGATAATGAACTTGAAGTCTCTTGCCTTCCTTTTGAGCATTTTTAACTTTAGTCAAATGTTCGCTAAGAATCACATCATACTTGCTTAATAGGTCGATTAATACTAAAAAATTTCCATTTGACAAATCTCCAAGTTTAAACGAATCTCCAAAAAACGCAAGTCCACGTTCAGCAAGAAATAAAATAGCATACGTGTGTCAATTTTTCTTCCATTTTTCTGTTTCATCGTGAATATTTCTCATCAACAATGATTACACTTGTGTTTCATTCTTCTCAGCAGCTACAACATTCTTCCAATTGACATAATTCTTTAAATGAGAATTTGAATTTTCATGTGCAGGAACTTTGTCTTTTAATTTTCACCAACCTTTATCACGGCTCCAACCTTTTGTGAAATTACTTGCTAATTCATTTGCAAATAAGCAGCAAGCACAGTAAATAGATTTTGTCGACTCACTATAATAAATCCAATCCCGAGATGTCTTTTCTCCATTCTGAAGCTTTTTATTAAAAATATGAACTGGAAATTTTTTGTTTTCGATGTCGATTGGAAGTGATTGAGGAATTATGCGCTCAGCATTCAAGAATGTTTTTCTTATATTTGGATCGTTTGACTGAAGAAGAGCGATATCAAAAACGACTTTTGAAACTAAATAATGATCATTATCTAAATCACTCGACGTATTCAATTTTTTTTCTTCTGCAACTGTTAAATCTTCATGTTCTTGAACGAATGTATCAAGTGAATCGCCATTGACCGATGCGTTTAATGATTCAAAAGAATCTTCTTCATTGTCTTGGCTTGCTCTCTTCAAAAAATGAGGTGATTTTCGCTGATTTATCGATAGCTTCTTTTCGCTTCTTAATGTCTTTTCGTTTTTCTGCTCCACTCTTGTGTCTTTACATCTAAATTAAATATTCATTACATTAAGGAATATATTTCAATCGAAAAAAAATTTTCATACCTTTTGTTCACTTCTTTTAGTATTAAAATTTATTGAAATTAATTTTTATCAAATAGAAGCACAAACAATATAAACAAACTTTAATTCAGTTTAACACCGACAATTTTAAATTTAAAACTTCAATGAGAAATTTTCGAAATATTTCAAGCCGTTTCATTTCATTTTTTAGTAGAGAAATTTTAATGAAATTTAAAATATTCTTTCGAATTCCACGCTAATTGGGTTTAAATTTGGGGCCCCAATATCATATCATTAATAAACGGATATTTTTAAAAATCTCTTATTCGTGGATTTTAATAACGATCAAGCAATTTTAAAAGACGAATTCCTAATCTTAGATCAATCTGATTTATTTAAAAACATGTTAGATTGATATAGGCTCCTATTTATTCGCTATGTATTTTTTACTAAACGCTGTGTATTTTATTAGTGCCTTTATGTATTTTTTTCTAAGTAAATATTTATAAAATGCTAAGTATTATATTAATTATATAAGTAAAAAAATAGAATTCATTAGGTATTTAATTATTTTATTATAGGTAATATTTTTAATTTTTATAAGTAAAAAAATACAAAAACTAAGTAAAACAATGAAAAATTCATAAGAATAAACAAAAAGTGACACAATAAAAAAATCCATAAAAATACAAAGACTATTTCACAAAGACTATTATAAAAATATTTGAAATTATTGTTTTTATAAGGCATTTTAGCTTTAGTTGGTCTTCCTCTTGGTAGTTTACTTCTAATAGAAGTATTCTTAGCTACTGCCGGTACTTTGCAATATTTTAAGTCTGATTGAAATGCCGACAACATGCTTGCAAATAAATTTTTAAAAAAATGCTGGACAATTGCACTGACTGTCGGCCCAATTGGCTTTATCGTTTGGTAAATTAATGCGCCAGGCAGTGAAAGCTCGCTTCGTAAATTGATCGAATGTTGTCCAGCGCATTTTTTCAACTTTGTCAATGTCTTCTTGAGTTATAGTTGCGTCACTGAAACATAGTAGTTTGTCGACTGTTCTTTGGGCACCGAAAGAATTGCTTTGCTTTCTTTAGCCCATTGATAAGACTGTGTCCATAATGCTGTGTCGATTGATTGTTTTGTAATAAACTCCTTCAGACTTCGAGGATATGCTAGTGACCACTTTTTAACAATATCTAAAGCTCGTTTGCTAAATCTAGATAATGGCGTGCGCTCTCTAATAGTTTCTTCGTCTTTAAGAACTCGATTATTTGACTCTAGATTATTGTTAGTACTTGGTGTGAAGGGCATGGATCCTTCATACCAAGTATTGTGTGTCGTAAGCCACATCATATTCATATAGTCTAAAAACTCAGTCGCTTTTTTTTGTCTCCATTTTTTAACAAATAGAGAACTTGCTTTTTCAAAAATGACTTGGCTTTGTGACAATTGAAGCTGATCTACATCTTCAATTAATTCGTTTTGATCTTCTTTAGCTACTAAAGACTCGATTTTTTTGACACAATTTCTACGCATATGTGCCCAACACATCACAATTTCATTTTTATTAAAAACTTGTGAATAAGCTTTACGTATAGCGTTAGAAGCATCAGAAATCAATAAACGAGGATTGAATAATGATCCATTTATTTTTTTCAAGCCAATATTGATACTTGAAAAAATAAAATTAAAATCAGCAGTTTTTTCATTGGTACATATATCTAGGCCAAACGAATGAAAATGCCTATCTAAATCGGTTGTACCAATGATTAAAATTGGATAGCCCTGCGAAACCAGTTTATAAGTTGCATCAGCATTTAAAATTGTTGATGCTGAGGCTTAAGTAATCTTATTGTACTCATAAAAAATCTAAATTTAGAGCCATGGTTTTCTTCATTTTCATCGCCTTCTTCATTACTCTCTTCACACTCATATTCATCGGCATAAGTTATTTTATAATTGACTACAAAGGCTTCATCTTCTAACTCTGGTATAGAAGATGATGATTGAAGCCAATTTTCAAGTTCACCTAAACTTATTACTGGTGGCCCGTAAACTTCATTTCTAATCTTGTTTAATTGATTTCTTAATTGTATAGTTGTAGGAACAGGCTTTATACCTCGTTCATGAAAGATTTCTAACATTCTCTTAGTTTTTATTTTAAGCTTAAACAAATCTTTAATTAGTTCTTTAGCTTCGTTAGATATTGCAGATTTAGACATGTTTTCTTCATGCTTATGCTCAGATTCTGCCCTAAAAAGAATAACTTCGTCTGATCTTGAGTCGTAAAGTAAATGTAATGCATAATCACATTGCTTGCCTTTAAATTTAACTTGATTGCACCGATAGTAAACTTTTTTACCATCTTCAGTTTTGCTGGAATAAGAGTAACTCCATATAAAATATTTGGGCTTATAAATATTCAGAAACTTGGATAATAAATTAAATCAGAAAAAATTAAGATTTATTGATGGATTTTATTAATTGACATATCGTTTTTTTTATTTTACTTATAACTTGTTTTCTTGACTTGGCATTTATTTATTTTACATAGTTTTTAATTAATTACTTAGCGAATGTATTAAATATCTAGAATTAATTAATTAACATAGAAGTGTTTTACTCTACTGATACTGTGTATTTATCTACATAGAAAGTGTTTATAAAATACATAGCGTTTAGTAAAAAATACATAGCGAATAAATAGTTCTCATTGATATATAAGAGCAAATAAGTTATATCATTAGTCCATATTCAAATTGTTGAATTTTTAAAAATTAATTTTTGTTTCCAAAAAATTTCTTCAAATAAAATTTTGATGATTTGGGGCCCGGTGCCAGTGGCCCCTCTGGCTCCGCCTCTCCTAGAGCCTGTTAATTGCACATATTAATAAACTTGCTGTTTTGTATATTGATATCTACCAATTTATTAATACATCATTAGCAAAAGTTGCTAAAACTATTTCAATTATTCCTTTAACAGCTTCTGAATTTAATAGTTCAATAATGCATTGTAAGGGTATCTTTCCTTATAATTATGCAACAAGTTTAGAAATACTTGAATCAATTTTGAAATTGCCACCGATTTGGGAGGGTGTGAATAAAACTGTGTATCTAAAAGCTTAACAAATTTGGATTGAAAATAAATGTAGTAATTTGTTAGATTAAATGATGATATACCTAAAATTGAACGTATTCTTCCTTGCAAACTTTTTTAAACAGTTTCCTGCTATGATACAATACCTTAGATCCGTTGAATTTTTATGGAATTCCCGGAATGTTATGGGCTTCAGCACTTGTGACATTAAAGGAACCTATGTAACTTCTTTAGAACACCGAAATATGTAATTTTATATGAAGGGGGAATACGGGATAGATTAACATTTGTCAATTAACATTTATCAACACTACATCAAGTTTTCTGATGACACGGAGTTGTTATACATTGCTATTATTAATCTATACGATTGGGGTCTTAGCCGGAATCTTACCTATGTTGATTTTGTTTGGGTATATCATAATGGTGACTCAATTTTAAATGAATGTAAATGAAATCTTGACTCTGTAATTGGTAAATTTAAGGATAAAAGTAAAGATCTTGATGAAAAAGAATGGGTTTGCTTACGCCCGAAATGTTATAGTATTTGTTTATAAAAGTTAATAAAGCGTAACATGGCACAGATATTAAACATCAATCTTATATTGATTGTTATAAAGATAATATTGTATTTCTGTACCTTAAACAAGAATAGGAGCTAAAAATCATCAACTGTGGTGGGTTACAGGCAATCTACATCTTACCTTTAAGTGCTGTTTCCAGCGTAACCCAGTAAAAAGTTGCTTTACCATCCGACACCCGTTGAGTAATCAACGTTGGCAATGTATGCATGGGTGAATACTCTCGAGAAGTGAGCATGCACCCACACACTATAATGGTCGAATATTCAAGTGTGTTCACGGACTGGCGATGAAAGGCCTATGTCAGATTTCACTCAGGTCCCTTTGTTCTGCGCTTCATCAATTCTCAATAAAGCTAAGTCGTTCACTCTAAATGATAATGTTTATAGATTGATCACTCTTCTGAAAAGAAATGATTTTGAAGACTATGGATTTAATTTACGTTCTGAAGCCAATAAACCCGGTCACGTCGAAGCGAATTCTCCAGCATTCCAAGCTGGACTGCTAACAAATGATTTTTTCATTGAAGTAAACGTCTTCAATATTCGTGACGAAAACCAAGTTGTTAGAAGAATTAAAGAAAATCCTTCATCACTCTGCTGATTATCGATGCAGATGGATACAATTATTGTAGAGCAAACAATATTGAAATTACGAAAGATGTTTATAATCCAACTACTAGAGTTCAACATAATGAAACACTACTATCTCAAACTAATTCCCAAGAACCATTAATGTTGTTAGCTGCAACTGCAGTCATATCCAGTCCTTCCAATGACAACAATTCCTCATCAACCAAGAAGGACCAAACCACAACAGTTACCATTCAGCATTTGTTAGTGGTCGGAGTAGGTCGCACGTGGGAATTGAAATTTGATTGCTTATGTCATGCAGTTGCACCTTCAATCAGTAAACAATCATAAATCAAACCAAGTTCTCTCGAAATTTGCATCGCTTTAATGATAATAAAATTTATGCCTTTTATTTTTAAAGATTTTAGTACATTAATCGCATTATCGCTGTAACACCTAGTGGTGGTAGAAACAAATGTGGTTGACAATGTTACGCGATAAATCTTCCCTGATCTGATTTTATGCTTTTCATGTCACATCTTAATACTTGAAGTTAGTTTTCTAAATAAATATCATTTTGGTAGCGATATGTCCTTCTTTTAATGAAGCTTAAATTCGATATTGATTTTTGAAGATTTCGGCAGGGATCATCTTTGATTTTGATTCATCTAATTTGCTGCATTAAAAGTTTTTTTACAGGGATTATGGTTGGAGTTTATTTGAATATTTCAAGACCAATAATCTTTCCTATACATTAGATTTAAACTATTGGCTTGACTCTTATCGTGGTCTGTGAGAACTTTGAGTCAATAATATTTTGAATGCTCGCTACCCATAACCCACTGGACATTAGAGAAACGAGATCTTAGTGAGTGTAGAGTTTAAGAATGTAGTCTTTATGCACTATGGGTCAATTTCATTACCGAAATGAAAAGATGTTCAACCCACACGGCCCATTGGACTCTAGTATGATAAAATCATAATGTTATGTTTTAAGACCTTGAAATACGAACGAAAAATTCGTCGTAGCTCCCAATCTTCCTATATTGATTTTATTCTTAAAGTAGCATTCCGCGACTAATTTTATTATATAATTCTTATTACTTTTGATTCTTAGGTTATATAATTTGATTAATTAATAAGTTGTTAAATTTTTTATATTTTCGTTAGCTTCTATTGGCGGTCTTATAGATTTCGCTATTTTCATAGAATATTTTAGTTTTTTATTGATTCTTAACCCAGTTTTTTGATGATATTTTGAGGAAATCTTTTCTATTCCATTCCCACTTTCTCTTATTGCTATTAATTCAAATTTGCTTACTCCGGTTGTGTCTATACTTGTGCTTGAGTCGGTTTCATTTTAGTTTTGTTATTATTTCGATGCTGTGTAAATTCTTTTTGGATGTGATTATGCTTTTAGTTTAACTGTACTTATTGTCGTGTGACTGCTTATTATTTTACGACGCATTCGATCATACTTAATCTATGTAGGTTTAAAATCACTTTTTGCCCAACAGCTGTATACCTTTAAAAATTATAAGACAACTTTAAGTAACAATGGTAACAAACGTCAATGGGTGGAGATGATGCAGATCAATGAATTCAAAATTTGATAAAAAAGCAGATTTCATACAAAAATTTTCTTTTACATTGTGTTAATTTCAATGTACATGCAAGATTCATTACCGCCTGCTTTTGTTGGGTATATTGTACAAATTAGGCACCTCTTTGTTAATTCAAATCGAACAACCCAACACAATAATATTTATTCAAGATTATCACAATTACATCCTTTAGAAAAATAATTACACCGTAAGCAATTCTAACATAAACCTAGCGCAGGGATTAATCTTCCAACGGTATATGTCCCTTTCCAGTATACCTGACTCGAAAATATTCAGTTATTACTAAGTCAAATTCGCCTCTGCTTTCTTCCGCTATTCTACAACTTTTCATTCTTCAACCTACTGGGAATACTATTTACTTACCGGTCGCTTTAATAACCACATCGTAGTTTTAATATCCCCTAATCAAATTGCCCTGGATCGTTTTTTCCGGACTTCTTATCGATCTAATTATGTGTCTTATTTGTTAACTTACCCCAATTTAATTATTCGCCGGCTGATTTAATTGCCTCTAGCTAATTTGATTAACCAACCTGATCATCTCACACCGCTTTCGGTTTCTATTAGCTAATTAATTTTAGTTTTTGGTAATTGTTTCCTTCTTGAAGTCGTCTTATTGTTTGGCATCCGCCAATATCAGTTTACCAGGGCAAATATTCATTTTTAATTAATTTTTCACATCGATTTCGTAACTCACTTGAACCTCCAAACTTTTATAGAATGTTATAAGGTCGATAATATTTAATTAAAAGTTTAAACAGTGAAACAACTTGACCTAGTTAAATATATAAAACTATTACTTACTTCATTTTTTAACCTGAAAACTCGACATCATTAATCTTAAAATGACCTTGACCTACTTTCAAATTTTTTTAGCTTTATATTTATATAAAAAATTAATTAAATGAAAATATAATAATAGAATTAATAAATAAAAATATTAATAATTGCAATTAGATAAAATGAATCATAATTAATAATAAAATTAAAACAAAAACAAAATTAATTAAAATATTAAATTAATTGAAAAAAATTACTTCATTTTTTTCCCCATTTTTACCACAGATCAAAACTTAATTATTTATGCAAAACAAATTTTGATCTCATGTCATAATGAAAAAAATTAAATATCAAAAAAGAAAATAGATCAAAGGCGACAATAAAATGGATATCAATAAATAATAGATAATCTAAATTCAATTTGTAATCGATATATCTGAATTTAAGACACCTTCACACACGTTGAACACACAAACACACACTCACACAGACCAATAACGGAATTGCATACCAATCTCATGAAATCATATCATTGGTTAATCAAATTCATCATTTGGACGTCACTGATAATCCTACGGGCAATCTCATCGACTGATAAGGAAGCAGAAGTCCGACTCCGCTGCAATCAATAAGATTATCAAACTGTTATTCATTAAAGAAACAATATCAAATCAATAAAGTAAAAAACTTTCGAAGAATTCTAGAAAGTTATTCAATCAATAAACGCTATTGATCAAATCCTCAAGTCAGTTTCAAGTAAAATTCAAGGAATAAGATAAAGATAATTTATGTACAAATGTATGTGGCCGTATAATTCCCTGGGAGATATTAACAGAAAATGGGTCGCTATAAGGAGGAAAATGCCAATTGTGTGATTAATTAAACATTTTTATTGGCATTAGTGATATTATTAAACTCCTTTCCAGTAGTATCATTGGATACAAATGTGTATGGTTATGTGCTGGTGGGAACAAATATGACGCCTTGTCGAATGGATATTTCAAGCTTCATTATGTCATAATATAGATGGGAAAACTGCAAGCAGAAATTATCATGCCCTCTTCTTTTGTCCGTTCTCCCCTAGTGACGTTGGTGTGATATATAAAACATTACTCCATTAAAACAAGAAATTAATTTCAAGTATTTAGACAACAAAGTTCTAATAATATTACTGTTAGATGTTGTTAAAACGTCTTCATTTAGTTCAGAATCATAAGTCATTTAGTAATCCAAATTGTGAGGTGTTTTCAGCTGAGAGTTAAATATTTCAATGATTATATCAAAATAATTTTAAATTGTAAATAATTGACTATTAAAATAACTTTTAAATAATTTTTAAAATGGATTTTTTAAGTTGAAATTTTTGAATTAAAAATTAAAATAGCTTTATAAAAAAGAGGTTTTATTAATGAAAATTTTTTGAATAAATATGTTTTAAATATTGAAATTTTGATAAATATTTTGTTCAACGCTGAAAATTTGTTTAAAATTATACAATATGTCTTATATAATTATACAATATGTCGTTAACTTTTGAACCGGATTTAATACAAATATTTATTAAAATCAATATATATCAGATGTACCTAGGAATATATAAACTAATCAAAAACGGCACTATCTCTTTTTTATTTAATTTTAACTTAATGTTCAATATAATTTTTAAAAATTAAAACATTCAAAATTTAAAATATTTACCGCATATTAAATTCATACTAATTTTAAAATCTACGTTAAAATACTTATTTTAAATAAAATCTTTTAATATTTTTTATTTCACTTCAAATTTAATTTATTAAGTTTAAAACCTAATTTTAATTCCCGTTGATAATCATGCTCAAATACCCTCACAATGACCTTGACCCCGAATGACCTTAAGGGTGTATGTGGACTAAAACACTCACTATATACAAAAAAATGACGAAACTTTGAAATATTTTTCTCGCATTTGTCAGGTCGGAATTATAACTGTAGAGCCCAAGGACTTTTTATTTCCTACTAAAATGATTCAAGCCGTCAATAATATTTTAATTAATTAATTAGTTTGTATTTCTCTAATAATTCTGCCTAAGGGCCAATCATCAATTTATAATTTGCATAATCATAATCAACTTTTCGTTTGTTTCTTTTCTTCCTGATAAACATTAATTTTCGATCTTTTATCTAATTTTTGCATTTAAATTTTCAATTTTAATTACTTTGCCCTAAATTTTTATCCATTTGAATTTTATTTATACAAGTAAAGTTCGATTTAATATATTTGAAAATTGGTGAGTACTAAACTGAAAATGAACTTAAATTACGGTCGAAGTCTAATCTAATACATAAAGAGGAAAGTTTGTTTGTTTGTTTTCTATAATCCTCCATCATTGAACCTAGGGTGCTGAAATTTTGCATGTGGTCCTCATTTGACTCAGGACAGGTCATAGGCTATGTTTCACCCCCAGATGACCACCCCTAGAGTACCCATAGTCGGTTTTTTGTCTGTCCGGTCAGTAATTTACCATATAAATAATAATTTATTATATGCTTGTTACTTGCAGTTGAAAGTAATATAATTTAGTCAAAAGTTTTCAAAGCAGAATTCAAACATGGAGAACTTGAATTTTATTTGATTAGTGATCCAGTTTGCAATTGGAAAAATATTGTCAGTTATTTTTCAATTTATATTGGAGTGCATTTTCGATTTTACAAATTGAAATTTATTTTGAAAGCTTTTCTTATTGTGAATTAAACATGGAATTAAAGCTGTTATAAAATTAATACTGGAACGTGATAACATCACTAAACAAAAAATTAATTTAAATGAATTATTATAATAAATGTAAACTCGGACGAAGCCGGGTACAACAGCTAGTATAAGATATAAACACGTGGTTGAAATAAGGACAAATATTAAGGGCAATGACATAAATTACAGGAAATTACTATAGAAGGGCAGAAAATAATTTTGTTGATAAAAATAAAAAAATATACATGGACAAATATTATGGACAGCAACCATTTATTACGAGATTTTTTAATTTTACAAAACTTTCCAAATTCCTTAAGTAATAAGAGAAGTAAAGAGAATTAGAATTTATTAAAAAAATTCCAACTGAAAACATTTTTTAGAAAGTATGAAAGATATAGGAAGAAAGCATCGAAAAACATAATTTATAATTGAAATATTAAATTTAAAGTTAATTACTTTTTAATATTCAAAAATTGATGAAAAAAAGATTGATCAAAGTCACGGGACAAGAAGAAAATTATAGTCACATAAAAATTTTTAACTGAAAAATTTTTATAATAACATCAAAATTTAATTAAATGAGAATTTAATAAATCTCACCGTTTTCAGAAAATATATCATAAATGACCTGAAATTCATAATAAATACGAAATTTTAATTTTAACAAAACATTATTAGCATAAAAAATTAAAAATACTTTAAAAAACTTAGAAAAATGTATATTTAATGAAACATATAACTATTAACTTACTATCTGCCCATAATATTTGTCTTTTCTGGACATAATTTATGGGCTTTGGTGCATGTTTTGTGTTTGTATTATCAATTCATCTTCCTAAGACTTTCCATATTAAATGATTTTATTCCATACAGCATTAAAATCAGCACACAAGCAAGTTTGTGTACTTCTATAATATTTTGCTGACTTTCTATAGTAAATGCCCGTAATTTATGTCGATGCCCTTAATTTGTGTCATTATTTCAAGTATATATATATAATTGTTTTATTATTTACCTTAATTTATGTCTAACGAACTGTAATTTACGAGCTTCCTTAAAATTAAAAATGTATGTAAACTTTCGATGTGTGCAATTGTTGTATGGGAAAAGTCATTATAAGTTTTTAATATTTGGATAAAAATGATAGATAAAATTTATAATTTAATACCGAAGACTGCTGAATTCAATTTTTCAAAAAATGAGTGGTTGAGAAAATAAATAAGACAATAATGACGACTAATTTAATTCTGGAAGGTCCTTAATAATAATAATACATTAAAGCTCATCTAGCCCTATAATTTACAAATTTAGAGAGAAAAACGTAATCAAGTCAATACAAAACCCAAAAATCATTATTTTATGAATATTTGCCATTTTTTCTAAAAATGAATAAATAAAATGAAAATATGTGGCGAATAATATAAGCAAGTATAAATTTAGGTTAGAAATTATTAAAACTTATTTTAAATTGTAAAAAATCCAAATTTTGTAAAAAAATAATTGGTGACAATTTATGACTCACCTATTGGTTTGCATATCAATCTGTATTATAGATGAGTTTATTCCACAAAACCAGGTGTATAAGATATTAATTATTTATGTGAGGAAGATTTAATTATTAGCACAATTTAATACTATAATAATAAATGTACATCTGAATTATTACTATTAAGAAATTAACATATACATATTAAAGTATTATATTCGTATTATATTATGGCGTACATAATTATTATTATTATTTATAAATGCTTAATCGTCAATTTAATGATTTGTTTAGTCAACCCGATTATGTCAGAGTTTTTTGAATACAATTTGAATTCGACTTCTAGTTTTATTTAACATGGCGACCCTGGCAATAGTGAACAAGATGATTCCGGATGTTTACGACGGAAGAGACGAAATCGAAACTTTCATTGAAGAATGTAAGCGATATTTTCAGTTATGTGGTCTAGATCAAGATAACCAAAATATGATGATAAAATGCCTTATTTCAAGAGATATTTTACCGATTTATGAAGCCGTCGATGTCAAATTTATTAATTTTGAAGATAGACTCAGAGAAGCTTTCAAGAAGCCGTCAACACTGATAGGCGATTTTTTGAACTTATACAATTATGAGAAAGATAACGATGCAGCGCCAGTGTTTTTCGAAAAGATTGAGAAAATGGTCGACAAAGTATTGAAACACAAGTGGGATAAAAACGAATTAGTCGCTTATTTTTTGATACATTGTGTCAAAGACAAAGAAATCCAAAAAGAGATCAAGATGCGAGACGCTTTAAAAGTCGAAGAGATCAAGGACGTAATTCGTAAAGTTGATGCTATCAACATTGAAGTTTCTAGTATTGCAGTTATGCAAAGGAAAGAAACGTTCGCAAACGTAATAAAGAAACGACAAGGATTTGCCGATATACAAGATCGACAACGCAATTTTTCTAATGTTCAAGAAAGACGAAATTTTGAACCAAGATTCAATTCTATTCCGCACACTCAAAGATTCGATTCTGGAAGGAATACTAATCAAAAGTATTACCAAAGAGACAACAGAGCAAGTGGAAGTCGCGTTGTCACATGTTGGAATTGTCAAGAACTAGGACATTCGAGTCGAGAATGCCCAAAAAAGAAGTGTTATGGATGTGGAAAAGAAGGACACATGATTAGAGAATGCAAAAATAACACGATAAATTCGGAATTGAGATGCAACGCTTGTAAGGAATCTGGCCATCACCGGGGAGAATGTCCATCGATTTCATGCTCAGGATGTGGAAAACGTGGTCATTTGCGATTTCAATGTTGGGGAACAGCAGACACACGATCATCAGGAAGAAACCAATCTAGAAATTACGAAGATAACAGACGATATCAAGACAGATACGCCGATCGAAGAGTGGCAGCTATGGAAGACCGCGGAAACGAAGCGGAGGATTCTCAGTCTACCCGAAGTGATGAACACCCAAATGGGAGGGCTCCATCATTAGGCGAGATGATAGGAGCCATGCATTAAAGGGTAATAATGATGATTGTGTGCGTCAAGATAAGTATAGTATATTTTTTAATAATAATAGTAATTTAGACAGTATATATAGTTTTAAAAGTAGTAATAATAATTTAGACAGTATATCTAAATCAAATTTAAATGTAAAAAAAATTAAATTTAAATCAGATGTAATTTTAGAAGATAGTATTAAAAACGTGAAAATTAAATTAAAAAAATATGATGTAATGAAGGAAGATAATCAGAGTAACAGTAAGATTATATATGACATAAGAGATAAAACTGATATTAATGATTGTAATTGGATGCGTGATGAAATTAATGTAATTGAAAATAAATGTGATCAGAATTGTAAGAAGATAATAAGTATTTGTGAGGCAAAATTAATAAATAGCAATAAAAAGTTTGTTTATGACGAAACATTGGATAAACATATAAATAATATTTCTGTTTTAAATGACGATTTAGAAATTGTATATGATAAGATGGGTGGAAGACCAAGCATAATAGTTGGGATTAATAGGATTTATTTTAAACATTGTCTATTGGATACGGGGGCCAGAATGAATGTTATAGATAGCTCGATCATCAAAGAAATAGGTGGGATAGATATTAAACCTCACAATGAAGGAATTTGGTGTGCAAATGGTAGTCCATTGGAAACATTTGGCAATGTTAAATTGAAGATTCAAATCGGTAACAAAGAAGAGAATGTAATTTTTGTTGTTGTTAAAAAGGTTTCACCGCCAATTATTGGTGGGATAGATTTACTTCGTCAATTCAACATCAAGTTAATGAAAATAAACGATAGTATAACTGAAAATACGGAAATAGAAAATAATTTTAATGAAATTTGTAATATTGAGGCAAGATTTAGCAACTCAAATAATGATGAGAAAAGATTTAGTCGAGCAATAAAATTATTTGATTTAAAAAAAGGAGATAAAATGTATCAGATAATTAATGAAAATAAAGAAGCTTTTATGGCGGATAAATGGGACATTGGAAAAACATATTTATTAAGGCATGAAATCAAAACTACTGAAGGCCCAATCCACATGAACCCTAGACGACAACCGGCTCATTTAGAAGAAAAGATTGAGGAGGCTATACAAAATTTGGAAGAAAATGGTATTATTAGGAAATGTGATTCGAGTTGGAATACTCCATTGGTATGTGTTTGGAAAAAAGAAAAGGATGACATCAGATTGTGTTTGGATTTAGAAACCTCAATAAAATAACAGAAAGACAAATATTTCCAATGCCTAATATTGAACAAATGTTAGATTCACTCAACGGATCCAAGTTTTTTAGTACTATAGATCTTGGAAGTGCATATTATCAAGTGGAGTTAACAAATAATTCACAAGAAAAAACCGCATTTTCAACAAGGAGCGGACAGTACTGTTTTAATAGAATGCCTTTTGGAATTGCTGCAGCACCGGCTACATTTCAAAAATTAATGACTATGGTTTTAGGAAAACTTCTGTGGAATACAGCTATTGTATATTTGGATGACATATTAATATTTTCTACAAATAAAGAAGAACATTTTAAAAGAATAAATGAAGTACTAATGAAAATTAAGGAAGCGGGATTACGAGTAAATCCAGAAAAATGTACATTTTTAACAAATGAGATAAAATTTTTAGGCCATATAATTAATAATGAAGGTGTGAAAGTGGATGAAAATAAAATTGAAGCAATTAAAAATTTTGTTAGACCTAAATGTTTGAAACAACTAAGAAGTTTTTTGGGGTTGTGTAATTATTATAGAAAATTTATAAAAAATTATTCAATGTTTTCACGAATATTAGAGTCTATATGTGGTACGACTAATGAAAAACTTATATGGTCAGAAAAATGTGAAGAAGCATTTGAAGAATTAAAAATGCATTATCGAAAACACCAGTATTAATATACCCTAACTTTCAGAAAGAATTTTTTTTGGATACTGATGCAAGTTTTGATACAATTGGTGCGGTTTTATCACAGTTAGACGAACAGGGACATGAGCGAGTAATTGCATATGGTTCGCATTCAATGAATAAGCATGAAATAGGTTATTGTATAACAAGGAAGGAGTTATTGGCCATTTATTATTTTACTCAACATTTTAAACATTATTTGTATGGGAAAAAATTCAAATTAAGAACGGACCATAAAGCAATAACATTCATGATACCAACAAAAAAGCCAATCACGGCACAATTCCAAACTTGGATAAATTTTCTTAGCAGTTTGGATATGGATATTTCCTTTAGAAAAGGTATTGAACATACCAATGCAGATGCCTTATCTCGAGATAAATGTGGACGATGTACTCAATGTATGGAAGTTCATGAAAATCCTAAAATAGAAAAAATGAAAACAAGACTTTTAACAATGACAGCTGTTAAGCAAGGTGTGATTTGGCAAAAGGATAATGTTGAGATAGAAAATCAAAAGGATTGATCATGAAAAACGTAAAAACTAAATTTAAGATTGATGATGATGTTATCATGACAAAAGAAAATAAAATTTGGATTCCTAAAAACAATCGCGAAAAATTTATCAAAGAAATGCATAAAATCCTATGCCACGCAGGTTGCAAAAAAGTGATTGACTACATAAAAGTAAATTATGACATGGATGAATTACAAAGGATAACTACAGAAATTATTCAAAATTGTGAATTATGCCAAAAAAGAAAAACACTAACAACTAAAACAAAGGAAACGATACTAAAAACGGAAGTGTCGAAACCGTTTGAAACAATTGCTATAGATTTTTGTGGACCTTTGAAAACAAGTGTACATGGGAAAAAGTATATTTTAGGAATTATTGATATGTGCACTCGATATATTTCCCTTACAGCAGTTTCTAAGCAAGATGAGAAAACAACAGCTGACACAATAATGAAATTTTGGATTCTAAAATACGGTTCTCCTAGGATAATTCAAGTAGATTGTGGAAAGACATTTGAATCGGGTGTGATGAAAGAATTAGCTAAAACTCATAACATAATGCTTCAATTTTCAAGTCCATACCATCATAGTGCAAATGGGTTAATAGAACGGCAATTTCGAACAATAAGAGATTTCATGAGTACCGCAATCAAAGATAGATTAAAAAGCAATTGGGTAGAGGTATTACCAGAAATTGAATTTGCTTTGAACGCAACCGTACAAAGTACATTAGGGAAAAGTCCAGCGGAAATAGTATTTGGGTTTCGAATAACAAGAGAATGGCAAAACAAAAAGGAAGTAAATAATGACCGAATTAGAATCATTGAAGAAATACAAGAAAAGCAAAGAAATGTTAAGTACAGAAACGCAGATAGAATTAATAGAGAATTTAAAATAGATGACAACGTTTTGGTAAAGATAGACATAAGGAAAAAAGAAGATGATAGATACAGAGGACCTTTTCGAGTGATAAAAAAATTACATGATAGAAGTTACGAGCTTATGGATAAAGAAGGTAAAACAATGATTCGAAATGTAGAATGGCTAAGGCCTTTTAAACAGGGGGGGGGATGTGAGGAAGATTTAATTATTAGCACAATTTAATATTATAATAATAAATGTACATCTGAATTATTACTATTAAGAAATTAACATATGCATATTAAAGTATTATATTCGTATTATATTATGGCGTACATAATTATTATTATTATTTATAAATGCTTAATCGTCAATTTAATGATTTGTTTAGTCAACCCGATTATGTCAGAGTTTTTTGAATACAATTTGAATTCGACTTCTAGTTTTATTTAACAATTT
>CAUHTR010003517.1:27500-35677 GCA_959609185.1 Schmidtea polychroa | reverse complement strand
ATTTTTATTATTATTATTATNATTATTTAAAAATTTATAATAATTAACTTTTATTAGTTAACTTTTTCCACAAAATAATTTGAATTAAATTGTCGACGATTTCTTTTGGATTTGTTCGATGTCGGTTACTTTTTTGGGTTTGAAGTCGGCTGATTTTTAATGACCTGTCGACTTTTTTTTTTGACTTCCATATTCGACTATTCTGACTTTTACCATTTTTAATCTACAATTTTTAACTAAAGCCTAATTGATTATTTTACAATAGTATATTATCGCTAAATAGTTTTTTTTTGAAATTCATTTCCTCGATATTACGGAAGATATATTTAATCGTAATGAAAACAAAACCTAATTGATGTTTTGTTGAAAATAACAATAACAATAAAAATACATCAATAAATGCATTTTAAAATCAATAAAAATAAAAATGTTTAAAAAAAAATAATCTCGACAATCAATAATCAATAATTGTGAAATTCAATAATCGCTTGTATCGGTTTGGGGAGTTTTGCCGGTTACTGTAGTGATTGCTTGGAGATGCTGAAGTTCTTCCTGCTGTTTCCGTCTTATGATTGGTTATAGTTTTGTATGTTATGATTATCTGATGGTTGGTTTGTGTTGAAATTGTTTCTGATGTATAGGTCTCTATTTTCGTTTGAATTGAAATTTTGCCTGTTGCATTTCTTTTTATTTCGACTAGTTCTACTTCTATTTGTTTGTTTTCGACAAATATTTCGTCGAACTTGCTAATCAATGTGTTTATTAGTTGGTTTAATATTTCGTTAGATTCAGTGTTTTTGTTGTTTGTCTGGTTGTTGTAATTTATTTTGTTTCTGTTGTAGCTTTGAGTGCTGCAAATAGTCGGATAAATTTATTCATTGATTTATCTGCTATGTCTGCTAGCGTGTCTACGTCTGAATTGCTGTTGACTGCGAGAATAGGTCTTATTTCTAATGGCATTGCTCTCATAAGAAATTCTTTTACTAATTCGTTTGATCCAGAATTAGTGATATTTGGTTGGAGGTACTCCAATTTTTGTTTGAGTTGGCAAAGGAAATCTATAGGTTTATTATAGCCAAGTTGTGTGTTGTTGATGCATCATTCCAGTATTTGTCTCCTGTTAATTTTGCTTTTATTTGTTAGAACGTTGCAAAGCTTATTGAACGGGTCTTCGCTCTTTGACATTTCCTCAACTTGTTCAGCGATTTTGTTCAGTTTGCTACTTGGGAGTGTAGCAATTATGTTCGAACATAACGTTTTCGTCGACTTTATTCCAGATAAGGTTAGGGTTAACTTAGCGAATTCTAACCATTTTTGGGGTGTCCCATTTTCATCGCTTGATAGGTTTGGGATGTTTGTTCTGGATTTAATAACTGAATTTATGGTGTGTGTATTATCCGTGCTAGTTTTTGGGTTATAGTAGTAGTTGGTATTTTTCATCATGTGCGTGTTTTCGTCTTTGTTGAGTGTTTGTGAAATGTTTGTTGGTTTTGTTTGATTTGATGCCATCATTTGTTTTGTTGATGTTTTTTTATTGTTGGTTGTGTTAAAAAATTGAGTTTGTTCAAAGCATATGGCTTACTGTGTTCAGCCAAAATAGACTCTATTCTTTATACCTCTATATTGGGTATTCTGAAAGCGATAGTGGTTGAAAAAAATCGTCGCATGCGAGTGTCTCGTTGTGTTTGCTTTTAACAGCAGTTATGTGATAATAATAATGTTGTTCTAGTGTTATTGTTATGTAGAGGAAATTGTAGGATATAACAAAGTCACCGCAAAAATTTAGTTTGGGACAGTTGGATTGTTTGTATGTTGATAGGATTTTGGTAATAAAATTTATTTAACAATAACAATAAAAATTTAAAACAACCTTAGTTATTTCATTGATAATTAGGTCAGTTATTCTCTTGAATTCTATATAAAAGTGGGAAAATTCAGCTTCTAGATCGTATATTTGCTACGAGCAACTTTAATCATCCTATAAATTATATTCAGGAATAGAGATGTTCGGTTCTTGTTTCTTTTAAATAATCTTAGGATTGGGTTTAGAGATATATTTGCTTATATTTATATTCTTTCACTTTCTTTTGTTAATTTTTTAATCTTTGTAGAAATTACACCTAATTCTGTTTTTACGCGATAGATACGTTCCCCGAAAATACGCGTAAAAAAAATCGCGTAAATAAAAATCACAAAAAATTCATTTTAGTAAAACAAAAAGTGGCAAAATATATCATTAAACATATTTTTTAATCGCGTTAAATCAAATCAAATCGCGTAAAAACAGAACGAAATAATTTTTTTTGAATCGCGTTAAATCAAATTCGCGTAAAAAAAGTTCGCGTAAAATCAGAATTAGGTGTACTTTGGTTTTAATTTTCTATCGTTTTTTTTATTTTTTTAAATTTTCCATATGATAGTGAGTTATCGCTATATATTTTTTATTTTTTTACCACCGCACGCGACAAGTGACAACACAGAATAAAAATTCATTACAATCTCTAATTATAAATCAAAAAATAATATAACGCTTCACTTCAGTAACAATAATGAATGTAATGATATCAATGATGCTAATGGAGATAATCATAATAGTAATAATAATAAAAAACAATAAAGTGATGATTTAGGCATTTTGCTGCGAATAATATATTTAATGAAAACATTTTCGACTATAAGATAGTCCTTGTCAATCTCCTGGAATTTAGTAATCTTCTTCCAGAAAATACATTTCTATCTTTTTTATTTCTTTTTTTCTTACTTCTCATTGGATATAAATATAATATAATATAATGATATACTTTCTTTTTCTGAATTTTTAAAAATTTTATTTAAAATTAAAATAAATATTTTAAAATTCAAAATGACACCAACTGAGATTTTTAAATTTTTAAAGCTTCTATAATTACCCCTAGATTCTAGAAGCCTACTCAAATAAAATATTTATAAAATAAAGCTTTCACTAACTATTTACCTAGTACACATTGCCTAAAAATAAATATTTAGAATTTACTGATTGGAGTAAAACAGTCACTCCTCCGTTTGTTATTTACGCCGACTTTGAGGCTATCTTACTTAAAGACACTCGCTCCTTCCAACGTCATCTACCTATTTCTGCTGGTATGCTTTTATTAATAATTTTACGGGCGTAAAAATTTATAAGTCGTTCACCGGTTTAGATTGTGTCGATCAATTTCTTACTGAAATTGAAATGATAGGAAAATATATTGTAACACCTTATTATTATAAAAATTATCAAAAGAAAATGATATTACAGATGAACAACAATTAATGTTTGAAAACAGCACATCATGTTATTTGTGCAATAAGCCTTTAGTTAGTCCAATTAGGGACCATGATCATTTTACCGGTCTATATCTTGGTGCCGCTTGTACAACTTGTAATCTGTCGAGGCAAATTAGACATACCCTTCCTGTAGTATTTCATAATTTAAAGGGTTATGATCTGCATCATATCAAAATATCATTCATGGAATATTAGCTGTATTCCTTTAACCAGCAAGAAATTCCTTAGTCTTTTTGCTAGGATTGACTCATTAACTGTTAAATTTATAAACTCTTATCAATTTGTCAGCGAGTCTTTAAATAATGCTGTCAAAACTTTATCATCTTTACCCTTAACCGAATCAGAATTTCAGGGTACAATAATAACTGCAAAGGGAATTTTTCCTTATGATGCCGCAACTTCATTAGAGATTTTGCATAACACTCGTCAGTTACCTCCTAGTGGAAAGATGTGACTGCCGCTGAATATGAGACAGCTCAGAAAATTTGGCTTGAAACTTCATGTACTTCACTTTTTGATTACATGACGGTTTATTGAAAACTTGATGTTTTTTTTTAGCCGATTTTTTTCCAGCAATTTAGAGTTAAGTCCATTGCTCATAACCGACTAGAGCCATTAAATTTCTTAGGGATTCCAGGTATGTCTTGGAATTCAGCCTTATTAACTTTAAACTCTCCAATTGAGCTCCTCACCGATATGGAGATGTATAACTTTTTCGAGGGCGGTATCCGTGGCGCACTAACTTTTGTAAATAAGCACTATGTAAAAACAGACCCGGATACCGCTTTGCTTTACATAGATATAAATAATTTATACGGTTGGGCTTTAAGTCAACCATTACCTTGCAGTAACTTTGAATGGATTACTGATGATAATTTATTAAATAATATAATTGTTAAATGCACATTGGTAGATTTAGATCTGCTTGATTATGGTTATATCATAGAAGTGGATTTAGAAATACCGAGGTCAAAGTATGACAAACTGGACGATCTTCCCGTTGTGGCTGAAAAGATGTGTGTACCGGGTTCGAAAATAGAGAAGCTGTTGCTTACACACAGCCCCAAGAGGAACTAAGTTCTTCATTTGATGCTTCTACAAATATTTATTAAATTAGGTGTTAAAATATCAAAAACACATAGAGCAATTAAATTTAAACAAGATAAAATTTTCAAAAATTATATTAACACAAATGCGGCGTTACGAGCAGCGTCGACAAAGAAACTCGATAAAAATCTTTACGGCAAGACTGTTAAAAATCTTAAAAAAACGTATTAATTTACGTCTGTGTAATTCTTCACAGAAATTATTAACATTCTGTTCGAAACCGACTTTTCTTAAACCCACGAAAATCGATGATGACTTGATTTCGGTTTTATTGAGGAAGGACACAGTGTGTTTGAATAGACCTAGTTACATTGGTCAAACTGTACTAGATTTATCTAAACTCAGGATGTACCAGCTGCAGTATGAAGTGTTGCAAAAATATCGCGACGAATTCAACTGCGAAATTAATATCGTTGCTGGGGACACAGATTCCTTCTTCTTGAAAATTAAACATTGTAGTCTTGACATTCTTTTACCTGCGATGATTAGAGATCAATTATTAGATACTTCGAATTATGACCCAAATCATCCTTTATATAGTAGGAACCTTGATTCTGTCATTGGTAAATTCAAAGACAAGAATAAAGGGTTATTATATAAAGATTGGGTGTTCGTGAGACCTAAATGTTACAGTTTGATGGGTGATGAGGAAAGTATGAAGGCTAAGGGGATTAGTATGAAAGATACTGGACCAACACATCAGTCGTATCTAGATTGTTATTTAAACGATAAAATATACACAGTCCCTCAGTTTAGAATAACATCAAAAAATCACCAACTTTTTAGTATTAAAAATAATAAAAGAGCCTTGACATGTAGAGATGATAAGCGAAATTGGGAGGATAAAAATCAAAGTTTGGCATAGGTAGGTAATTAGTAGCCCACAGCAACAATTACCCCCCCCCGGGGGGGGGTAAAATTGTTGCAACTTTTGATTACTATTTTGTTGCAACTTACATTTTTTGCGTTCAGGGATTTTTAGTCCAAATTTTTTTTTTATTAAACTATAGTGAGGGGGTCTCGATGGTCCTGGGATTTTCAATACAAAAAAAAATTTTCAATAGAAAAAGGTGGTCTTCAATAAAAAAGCATGGATTATTCACACTTTTTTAAATTTTGAAAATTTTATTTAATCATTTTAAAAACAATCATATTTTGAAAATTTCAAAACCGTACTATAGAGAAACCGTACTGATCGAAACCGTACTGATCGAGGTATTCCTGTAATCAGAGAAAGGAAGCTTGTGCAGAATCCTTCCATGAATCATCTTGTTATGATCAAATTATTTGAGAAAGTATACAAAGAAAGATTCACAAGAATTCAAGCATTGTCAAAGTCAGCTAAAGAAATTGCATCTCAATTTGGTACCAATCTCAATCTAGGGGGGCCCTAACACGAGAAATGAACACTTTCCTTCGGATGCAATTTTAGGGTTTGCATTGTGAGTTTATGACATGAAATGTTCTGCAATGTTGAACCCATCTATTTCAGGGAGAGGTTCAATACATCACTGGGCTCCATGAAAACATGAAAATATGATTTTCGACAGCTTGTATTATATTGTTTCAGTTGTTGTCCTAATTAATGCTATTTATAAATTAATTAATTATAAATATAAAAGTGAAAATGTGAATATTCGTAACGCTATGATTTTATAATTCTGAACTAATTGTAATTATAATCGATAACATGATATTTTGATTCCAATTTCATCTGAAAATCGAACTTTCTTTATTATTACTGTTATTATTATTATTATTATTATTATTATTATTATTATTATTATTATTATTATTATTATTATTATTATTATTATTATTATTATTATTATTATTATTATTATTATTATTATTATTATTATTATTATTATTATTATTATTATTATTATTATTATTATTATTATTATTATTATTATTATTATTATTATTATTATTATTATTATTATTGTTATTATTATTATTATTATTATTATTATTATTATTATTATTATTATTATTATTATTATTATTATTATTATTATTATTGTTATTATTATTATTATTATTATTATTATTATTATTATTATTATTATTATTATTATTATTATTATTATTATTATTATTATTATTATTATTATTATTGTTATTATTATTATTATTATTATTATTATTATTATTATTATTATTATTATTATTATTATTATTATTATTATTATTATTATTATTATTATTATTATTATTATTATTATTATTATTATTATTATTATTATTATTATTATTATTATTATTATTATTATTATTATTATTATTATTATTATTATTATTATTATTATTATTATTATTATTATGTAAATGAATAATAAAATTTTGATTTTTTTTTTTAGTACTTGGTATCTTGTACTTGGTTGTTAGTAGTTGGTTGATAATGCTTAGTACCTGGTTGATGTTGGTTGTATGTACTTGGTATCAGGTAACTGGTTGTTAGTAACTAGTTGTAAGTACTTGGTAGCAGGTAATTGGTTGTTAGTAACTAGTTGTAAGTACTTGGTATCTGGTAACATCTATATAACATCTAGTTGTAGGTACTTGGTATCAGGTAACTGGTTGTTAGTAACTAGTTGTAGGTATCTGGTTGTTAATACATGTTCGTAAGTTACTGGTTGTTGGTACTAAGTTGTTGGGGGGGGGGGGGGGGTAAAATTGTTGCAACTTTAAAATTGTTGCAACTTTTGATTACTATTTTGTTGCAACTTAAATTTTTTGCGTTCAGGGATTTTTAGTCCAAATTTTTTTTTTATTAAACTATAGTGAGGGGGTCTCGATGGTCCTGGGATTTTCAATACAAAAAAAAATTTTCAATAGAAAAAGGTGGTCTTCAATAAAAAAGCATGGATTATTCACACTATAGTGAGGGGGTCTCCTTGGTCCTGGGATTTTCAATACAAAATTTTTTTCTCAATACAAAAAGGCGGTCTTCAATAAAAAAGCAAACTAATTTAAGGTCTCAGGATATTTTCAATACAAAAATCAGACTACCACTAAAAAAGCCAAGGATTATTCAGACTAGAGTGAGGGGGTCTCGGTGGTCCTGGGATTTTCAATACAAAATTTTTTTTTCAATACAAAAAGGCGGTCTTCAATAAATAAGCATAGTAATTTAAGGTCTCAGGATATTTTCAATACAAAAATCCGATTATCACTAAAAAAGCATGGATTTTTCTAGGTCAATTCAGGTGGGTCTCCTTGGTCCTGAGAATTTCAGTACAAAAAGGTGGTCTACACTAAAAAACGTGGTAAATTTTAAAATTAAAGTAAATTATGGTCCTAAAAAATTAAATTAAAGTAAATAATGGTCCAAATTTTTGAATTACATTAAATAATGGGTCCAATTTTGAAATTACAGTAAATTATGGGCTAAGATTTTTGAATTAAAGTAATCAATGGTCCAAATATTTTAAATTAAAGTAAATTATGGTCTAGCATAAGTAAATTAAGGTTCTAAAAAATTAAATTAAAGTAAATTATGGTTTAAATTTTTGAATTAAAGTTAATTAAGGTCCAAATTTTTAAATTAAAGTAAATAATAGGTCTAATAATTGAATTAAAGTAATCAACGGGCTCAACTAAGTAAATTAAGATTCAAATTTTAAAATTAAAGTAAATAATGGTTCAAATTTTTAATTAAAGTAAATCAAGGTCCAAAACTTTAAATTAAAGTTATGAATCATTCATTATGAATGGGCTCAAATAACTAAATTAAGGTTCTAAAAAATTAATATAAAGTT
>CAUHTR010003517.1:0-22500 GCA_959609185.1 Schmidtea polychroa | reverse complement strand
TGGAGTTCACTGTTGTTCCTATGTGAGTAATCTTTAACCAAGTGTAGGACTACATTATGTTCGGCACAACCATCGGGTGCACCTATGGCTTTCTGGTTAGGGGATATCAGGTGGCCTTCACTAATCCACTGTAGGATACGATTATTTAGGAGAGAAGAGAATATGCGGTAGGCTGTGTTCATTACCGATATATGTCTCCAGGAACCTGCTTCATGACTAGATTCATTTTTGTCGTTTTCTAAGATCAGTTTAGTTCTAAAGGTTTTCCAGCTTACAGGACATAAAAAGGATTCAAGAATGCTATTAAAGATGGCCTATACTAGTGTAAGGTCCAGGCTTATACGTTTCCAATCAGACAGAGTAATTTTATCAATTCCAGGTGCAGTACTATCAAGCGAATTAATGGTCAGCCGAATATCTTCAAGAGTGGTATGGGCAGAGGAACAATTCTCTATGTGAGGTTGGAAGGAGAGACCTAGTAAGTTGGACGTTGGCGAGCTTTTGCCATTAAAAAGGTTAAGGATATTATTCATAGTAGGCCTGTGTATACTTTGTGTATCATTTATTATCTTAAGTATTTCATCTTTAGGTTTTATTTTAAAACTGAATCTTTTAACAGATAGGAGTTCTCTCTCATTTTTTATTTTTTTGTGGGTGGCATCTGCTGGCTTGGGAATTTGGTATTTATGAGGGTTAATGTTGCCATTTATCTTTTCTATCTCAAGTAGGGCAGATGGGCATCTATTAGGTTCTGTGTAAGCTGCTCAGTTAAATTAATTAAAGAGGCTTTGTATTTTCTAATGTCACTCGTGTCAGATCTGTCTTCAATAAAATGTTTTATAATACGTTTGATTTCAGTGGTCATTTCGGTTTTGTTCGGTATAGTAAGTGGGATGTGGGTGTTTAAGCATGAGATGAGGTAATTCACATATATCGCAGAATCAGAGGGTGAGTAGCATCTAGGGCAGTGGTGCCCAACCTTTTTATCAAGTGGGCAACTATTTAAATGAAAAAGGGTATTCAATGTTTGATAAAGAGAAGGATATAGGTGATACAATATTTTGTAGGTGCAGTGTAGTATCAAGAAAGTTAGAGGCTAGGTCAAGGTGAGTGTTGAGGCTATCGTCAATAAGTGGGTCAATTATTACTGCTAATTTCCGTCTTTTGTCTAGGAAAAAGAAGAACCACGAGGCTTTCCCTGAGGACATGGGCATAATTATCTTATTCCACTCTGCGAAGTCTTTGAAGGCAAAGTTGTTGAAGAAAGTCTTAAAGTTGTGCTGTATAAGTGAGTTACCTATAAAGGGATCTACAAAGATTGTAGATTTTCTCATCGAATTCTGGTATATATATGCTTTTATTGTATGTTGGGACCATCATGCACATTCCTTATCTATGTCGTTAGAAAAAGGATATTCTCAGGGAGCGGTAGCCTAATTACTTCAATGTTATCTGCAGAGGATATTTCTTCGCCAGTGAAAACTATGGGTTTCATTACATCATTAATGCTTAGAATGGGGTTAGTGTCAGTTTCCGTTATTTGCAGTTGTGAATTTTTTATAGGAATATGGTTAATAGAGAGATGGGCCTGATCAACGTGTGCCGTAACTTGGAGGAAAGGAATCCATGAGCCACAAAAACAGTATATATCATCATATGAGTCAAAGATGTAAGTCCTATGGTAGTCTCTCATGTTAATGACTGTGATGAAGGAGTCGATGGGGAAGGTGGAAAGGCATTTATGACAGTTTTTGTTGAGGTATTTACATGAGAAACGGTTTGATGGTGTAATTCTTATTGTTACTCGTTTAAGGAATTTCTGGTCCACCTGGGCGTCATGTTTATAGTGCTCAATGTGGTTAAAAAGGTCCCTGTATTTAACTAAGTTGAGGGTAGATCTGGGGTTTTCTCCACCTTTATTACATTGATGGCAGTCAATCTCGGTGTCGTCACAGATGTAGACATTATGTACTTCCATTGCGTGCGCTATGAAAGTGGCTCTATCGTGTATGCATAGTACTATGCATATTGGGGTTTCAATATTGCATCTAAGTTTGCCCCTACTATTTAGATAGAAAAAATTCTGGATCAGTTGTGGGTCTTTCACTTTATTTGCAGAGTTTAGGGTTATTTTAGGGATTCTCTTCGGTGGCGGGGGGGTTAGGAAGGGTGGGGTGTTTTGTGGGATGCTAGTGCTTTTAATTTTTATTGATTTGCCTCGTACTTTTATCTGTGAATCTACTGCAATGAGGTCGTGGCATCTATTAATTTCATTGTCAGTTAGGTTACCAGGTTTGGATATCAGGGTGTTGGTTCGGGAGTGGGTTCGGTATAGTTGTTAGTGGTTCCTTCAGTTGGAAGTGGCAGACAGGAGATAGTATCGATGGAAGAATTTGTGCTATCTGATAGTACGACGTCGTCTATGTCGTGTAAAGGTGTGGAATTGGTAATAGGTGGGTTTGGAGAGATGTCTAGATCAACATTGTTTGATATGATGATGTTGGTATGGGGTAGGTTGTTGCTGGGTTTGTGGTTAGCAAGAGAGAGGTCCTTATCAGGTTTGCTATAGCAAAAGGTAATAGAGTCTTCAAGCGGTGAAGGTCTGGTTTGTGGTGGTATGATAAGGGAATCTTTAGGGTGGTACTCTCTATCTATGATGGGTTCGTGGGTTGTGTAGGGAGTGTTAGGGGAAGTAAGCTTTGTGGAATTAGGGTTGGGAGGTTGTCTATAGTCTATGATGTTGGGTATATCGTCAATTGGGAAAGGTTTTATAAATTTATTGAGTGTTTGCTCGAGGTCGTCTAATCTTTTGTTAGCGTTGTGTCGAATGTTATATCTGTATCTATTACTATGCTTATTTTTGTACATATTGAGCTTCATATCGTGCTTTGCCTTAACTTGTTCATCTACACTTCGTTCAGAGCTGCTATCCGATGCATCTGTGTGTGAAAAAAGTTGTTGTGATTCATCAGTTATTCTTTCTGGTTGATGGAATTGTGGGGGGAATGTTAGATTCATTTGATTCATTGTCAGAGGGTTCAGGTTGATGGAATTGTGGGGGTAGATTTAGATCATCTGCAGGTGGTGTGGGAGATAGTTGTATCTCAACAATGTCACAGGGTGGGTTAGGAGTGGTTGATGTGCTGTGGTTGGTCCAGCGTTGCTGCATTTTTGTTATTTGTGAGGTTAATAGAGTAATTGTTTTTTGTGTATTAGATTGTTGTTGTTGTTGTAGTATGAAATTGTGTTGCAGGTCTTTTGTGGTTGTTTCGTATCTTGTGGATAATTGCTGATTGTTGCTGTTGATTAGTCTGTGAATTTCTTGTATGAGGTGTTTATCCCTTTTGTTGTATGTGATGTTTGTGTTTTGAGTATAAGAAGAGTGTAGTGGGGTTTCTGTGTTATCAATGTTGGATTTCGGCGGGGTAATGTAATTGGATGTTTCGCTAGTTGATTGGATTGTGTATGTTTGGGGATTTTCAGGTGAGGAGGGCTGGTTTTCTATTTGTTGGGTATGGGGGATGATGGGGCTTGTGATGGTATTGTGGACATTGTTGTTGATGGATGTGGGTATCTTTATATTGGGTTGTGGAGGTGGGTTTGAGATTGTAATGTTGTCATGAGTTGTATCAGTAGCTAGTGTGGTTAGGATGTGGAATCTGTTATTATTAAGATTTGATGAGGCTTGATTGTTGAGAGTGTTATCTGAGGATGTGTGGGATAGGATAGGTTCTGAAATGTTAGTTTGGGGGAAGGTGGGGTGATTGTGGGAATCAGTATTGTTAATTGGGTGTGGTTGGTTGCTGTTGTTGTTGTTGCTGTATATCTCATTATTATATTCTTTTATAATATTTATGTAGGAGGGGTCTTTATGGAACATGGTCCAAAAGTGTTTAGAGAGTTCTCTTAATTCCCTCCGAAAAGTATCATTGGATATTTTTGTTTTTGCAGTGTGGAGTGAAACTGTATTAGTATTGTTGGTGGGAGTTTGACTTTGTTGAGTGGCAGTGGTTGTCGGTATATCGTTGGTGAGGTCAATGTGAGTATTGTCACTGTCATCATCTGTTTGGTGGGGGCCGGCGAATCGGCCCGAGGCCGATGAGCTGCGGAGTAACCTATTTTTTCTGACATTTTTTAAAAAAGGAATTTGTTTAGTAATTTTAAACAAGCAATTAATTTTTTCTTTTAATATATTGTTAGTTTCATTAATTTCTTTTCTTATCTGTAAAAGGTCAATATCAATTTCGTTTCTATCTTTTTCATTATAATTTTCAGGATTAGAATTTTTTCCATTGTTAGAATTATTATACTTAAATTCAGCATTATGGTAATTTTTATAATTATAATTACTATTAAATCCTTTAGTATAAAAATTTTTGTTATTGTCATTTTTTACTTTATTATTTAAATAGTTTTTACTATTATAATTTTCAGGATTAAAATTCATTTCATTTTGAGCATTATTATAATTAAATTCATCATTATGGTAATTTCTATAATTATAATAATTTCCACCATTTTTCTTATTTTCAGGATTAAGATTTATTTCATTTTTAGCATTATTATAATTAAATTCCTCATTAAGGTAATTCCTATAATTATAGTAATTTCCACCATTTTTACTTTGTTTAGATATTGTGCTATTTTTATTAATATTAATTTCAGAGATTGGCATATTATTATAATGAGTACTTTTATGGCGATCATCCCCTAAAGAATCGTAACCAAATGGATAGCAACATTTTGTGTTGCTATCAACTTGGTTACTACATTTGTTATTACTTCGCAAGTTATTATTTTGCAGACTATATTTTTTAATATAGTCTCCATTAATTTTGTCTTCAGGGACATTAATTTTCTTCATATTATTTATTAATTTATCTCTATAGGAGGGAGGATCAGCGTGATGGGTTCTAGATTGGTTAGGAGGAGAGTAAGCCCTATCAGAGTCGGTTTGGTTTGGATTATTATTTTCATATATTCTATAATTATTACAGGCACACTTTATAGGCAGATTATAATTATCATATATATTCAGACAATCATTATTTTGGCAAGAGTTCAACATATCCCTATTATTACGTGAGGGGAGATCATCAGATGGAGGTGTGGATGGGTTTGGAAGAAGATATACCCTGTCAGAGTCTGTTAGGTTTGGGACTCTACCGTCACACGCTCTACTATTCTGGAAGTCGCATTCCCCGTTCAAATTATCAATATCCGTTTGATCTCTTCTACCCTTGTTTTGGCCGAGATATAGTGCATTTTTGCTCAGTTTTCTGCCTTCTAATATTAATCCATTCATCTCATTTATCATTATAGTGTCGTAATGATTTATGCTATCATTAATCAAATAATTCTGACAATTATCAAACACAGTTTGGCGCCTGTATTCGGCAGTCCCTCCGATCATGCCAGTACCTCGATCAGATCCGCGATTATGAGGCTACATTCCTTCAGGTGGCAAGTTGTCATCGATATCCTGCCCCGTCCCGAAGCGCTGGTCTACAGAGTTCCTAGGCCCACTCACGCGATCAGCAGACGTTTCACAATTTCTAGAATAATAAATGTTATTATTTTGCATAGATTTATTTGAGATTATAATTCTGTTATCTATATTTTCCTGTATCTTTTTGAGGGCTGTCATCGCCCTCAAATCCATTCCCCTGTTCCTCCGAGAGCTTCCCTTCATAGTTTCCTCAATATAGAGGGCAGTGCTCGAACTGGGTTGTCTGAGCTGCATCCGAGTTCGGTACCAGCTATCCAGCATCTCCCCTGTTGGCTTGCCTTTTCCTAAATCGAAAAAAACAATTAATTCTTGAATTTTTAAGACTAATTCTGCCCATTTGCTAGGAATGTTATTTTGCTTCATTTTTTCCGACATTTTTTAAAAAAGGCACTGTCAACTAGATACCAAGTACTTACAACCAGGTGACCACATGAAATTATTGGTTAAATAGGTAAATTAATGTTTAATTTTTAAATTAACTAATCAATGATCTAAAATATTAAAGTTAAAGTCAATTTAGGATGAAAGTTTTCTGGGATTTTCAATGTTCATTTTAGATGCAAATCTTCGTCAATTAATCAATGACCACATGAAATTATTAGTTAAATATGAAAATAAGGGTTATAATTAGTTGTTTAGTAAATTATGGTGTAAAATTAAGTAATAAAGGATAATTAGGTAAATTAAGGATAAGTAAATTAAAGTTAAAAATTTTAAATAAGTAAATTTAAGTTAAAACTTTAAATAGGTAACCAATGGTTCAAATTTTAAATTAAAGCTAAATAAGTAAATTAAAGTAATAATTTTTAAATAAGTAATGTACTAAGTAAATTAAACTAAAATTTTTAAATTTATTATCAAAAGATTGAATAACCACCAAATTTTTTGAGAAATGTAATTTTTAATGAAAATTTAAATGGAAATTTTTTTTAAGTTAATTTTAAATGTAAAATTTTTTAAGTTAATTTTAATGAAATAATTTTTTAAGTAATTTTTAATAGAAATTTTTATGGAATAATTTTTAAGATAATTTTAAATGTAAATTTTAATGAAATAATAATAATAATAATAATAATAATTCAACAATCAGTTACCAACAACCAGATACTAAATATTTTTCACTATGAGCTAAGAAATAAGTTTCAAATACTTACAACATCATACCATGTACTAACTAACTCTCAAACAACTAGATACCTACAAAAACCTACTAAATATTCTTCATTGTATTTTATGAAATGTTTTTTAAAGTAATTTTTTATCTGTCTTCAAAAATATGTTTAATTACAATCAGTAGAAAAACCTTTTCAAAATGTCTAAATTTAACAAAAATGATGATTTTCATCAAAAATGAATAATTGTCACCACATGGAATTGATGATAATTTAAATTACAATGAAAGACTAATGAATTCTAATTTACAAAACATTTTTCTTTTAATTGATTACTACTGACTTATTATTGCAAAGTAAAAATCGCATTCAATAAATACTTATTGTTGATCAGTTTTATTATATATACTCTGAGTTTATCCGACAGGATGTTTTGACCCCCTAAGGGTACTGGTCGTAAAGGTATTAGTCGTAAAGGTACTAGTCGTAAGGGTATTGGTAACACTCAAACACCACCTACCCTATAACTAGCTACTATGTACTAACAACCAGCTAACAACTAGATACCATGTACTAACAACCAGCATCAAAACCCATCGAGAAATTAACAAATATCAACATACAACTAGATACTAACAAAATCGCACCAACTACCAAGTACAAGATACCAACAACTTTATATCATCTACCAGTAACTATAAACACGTATTTTCAACTAGATACCAAGTGCTTACAACAATATACCAAACGCTATTAGTTAAGTACTTACAACAAGATACCAAGACTATCAGCAAAATACTATCAACCAGATACCAAGTACCAATTGTTGGCGTATGAGGGAGAAGGAAATCATACATACATAACCGTTGTACATACAAGACCTCATCTTTTAGCTCAGACACTCCCCATGCATACTCCAAATGATCATTCGAATATTCCCACGTATGAGCCCGTGGTGATGTTCCACGTTGGTGCTGCCCACACGGGTCGGAAAAGGGTAGCAGGTGAGCCTCTGCCTTAAGACTACTCCTAACCCCTTCACGGTTCAGGTTCTTATATCAGTTTTTCCATGAGTAAAATGCTGGACTTAATAATGTTGTATCCTTCCCGTTTCTCGCTCTCTGCATTTTTTCTTTTATTCCCGTTATTTTCCATATGTATGGAGCCGTTGGTATTAATTCGTTGAGGTTCAGTTCACTTACCTTCTGGTGTAGTTCCTTCACCATATTATTACTAGTTTCTACTAAATCGGTCTGTATCTTTGTACTTGTTCTTGCCTCTTCGAATGCTTCTTTCTCTTGTAATAACTCCTTTACCAATGCTTTCAGCGAGATTATTTCTTTTTCTAGGTTTTCGGCTTTACTTTCGTTTTCTTGTAGTACTTTTGACCACATTTCCGCGTGTGTTGCTACGTTTTCTGCTAGATGTTGAGGTAATTCTCCTCGGTGTAATTGTTTCTGGCATCCCCATTTTCCTAGCACACATGCTATCTTTTTCTTTTCGCACTCTCTTAGGTGTTGGGCGAGTTTTATTACTCCAGATTTATCGCATTTGTTGGGACATTCTCCTCTGAACTCTGCGCATACTTTTTCCTCTTGTAAATTATGATGTTGACTAGTTAGTTTTCTTCGGGTATCGGTTTCTCCGCAATATTCACATTTTTCCAACCTTTCTACGCATCGACTTTGATGCTCTTCCTCCTCATTTGCTTTAATCGCTTCCTGGCAACGTTTGCATTGACTGATTTTATACTCACACTTCTCCATATGTTGTCTCACTTCCCATATCGCTCCTCGCCAATTGCACGGGGTGTTTTTACATCCTAAATTTGTATTCAACATATCTTTTACTGCTGCTTTGTCTTCGTTTGTATCTCTTAAGCTGGTTATCATGGTTTCTTTACATACCGGGCACCATTGTGGTCCCTTCTTTATTATCTCCTCTACACATTCCTTGCTCATTCTACATCCGCATCTGGTTTGGTGAGGTTCTTTTAATAAGCTCTTGCACACTCCACACTTCACATGGTCGTGTATTCGAATTGTGGTGGATCTTCTGACTTGTTCGACAATCTCTTTGAACTCTTCTCTTTGTCGTTTGTCCATTTCTACAATCATATATATATATATATATATACATATATTCGTTACTGGTACAATCTCGTATTTTTATTTACAGTTATTTACATTTTGTTTTAGGTTATATTTATTTGCTAGAAGAGTCGGCCTCTTGTCCGCCCTCTTCCCTACTGGTTAACCATTCTGACCAGTCTTCTATCTCTTCTCTTTCCATCTCTTCCGCGATTCTCATTAACTCCTCTTCCTGTCCCTGGCTGTATCGCGATATTCGCTCTATTTCTCGCTGCATTTGCTCTATTTTTATTCGTTGATCTTCGATTATTCTTACATAACTGAAGCCTTTATTTAAACTTTCGACTAACCTTCTTTGTACAGCGAGTCCTTGTTCTTGTAAATTCGAAATCACTTGAGTTAACATTGCACATTGTTGTTTCCACATCTCTTCGGTTGTCGTGCTGTGGTTTACTTCATCGTTTATTCGCTCCATTCTTAATTTATATATACTTTTCAACCCTTATCTAATTTTAATTTCATATTATTTATCCCCATCATTATATAGTATTGATACCGCGCTTATATAAAAATGTAGAATACTGTTATATAAATAAATATTATGTATTTACTTTTTACAGGTTATATACAGTCATAATCCTTGCTATATACGTGAGTTTGGAGGGCGCTGAGCATTCCAGGCCTCCACCCACTGTTCCTGCTTGATGTTACTTGGTCGTTTTACTCGGTGTTGAAAATTTCTCATTCTGGCCATCTCCAGTTCTTCGCGATGTCGTCTATCTTTGATTATTTTTATTGTTCCCCCCGTTATGATTAAAAATGCTCCTGCTATTGTTATTCCGCTAATCCACATCATCTGTTTTACGCTTATAATTTCCGATTTTTCTTTGTTCGTTATTGTTGATATCGTCTCTGTATTTTTCGGATTACTGCCTTTGCCATTTTCCTTTATCATTCCTCGTATTCTTGCTATCTCCTCGTTCATACCTTCCTTTGCCATCTTTTGTATTTTTTCCATCTCTTCCTCTGATACATAATTATCCTGATATTTCTCACTGGTTTTCTTGCGTTTTCCTTCCTCATCTTTCTCATCATTGATTTTTCTTTTCTTCCCTCTTTTCCCGGGGTATCGTCGACATTCTCTTTCTGGACCGTTTCTCAGGATACAGACCGTATACTCCTTTGGTGGTTGTTGTTGCGTTACATATTGTAGACAGTCTTCTCCTGGTCCTAACCTTGAAATACACACTTTGTGCTCTTTCCTTGGCTGAAGTTGTGTTATTACTATCTCACCTCCTTTACTCAGGTGTACCTCTTTCCATTTAACTTTTGTTATTTTCTTCCCGTTTCGATGTTGGTACGCTTCTTGTTTTCCCACTTCCGTTATTGGTTCCGCATCTTCGTTTTTTTAACACTAGTCTCTGATACGCTCTAGACATGCATCTTCCTAATATACACCTTTCTTTTAAATCCCATTGTTGCTCCTGTACTCGTTTCTTCTTTTCCTGGTTTAGTTCTCCTTCCTTGTTGTCTTTGTTTTCCGTTTCCTTGGCTTCTTTTATCGTTCTCATTCCTCCATGAGCTGTTATCATTTCTACCATTGTTAGTATGAGTATCATTACCATCATATTTGTCTCCATTCCTTTGTTGGTAAAAAGTAGGCATAAGTAGGTAGATAGTAGCCCACTGCAACAATTACCCCCCCCCGGGGGGGGGGGTTGTTGCAACTTTTTTTTGTTGCAACTTTTTATTACGCAATTGTTGCAACTCACATTTTTTGCTTTCAGGGATTTTTGGTCCAAATTTTTTTTTATCAGACTATAGTGAGGGGGTCTCGATGGTCCTGGGATTTTCAATACAAATAAAATTTTTTCAATAGAAAAAGGCGGTCTTCAATAAAAAAGCATGGATTTTTCAGACTATAGTGAGGGGGTCTCGATGGTCCTGGGATTTTCAATACAAAATTATTTTTTTCAATAGAAAAAGGTGGTCTTCAATAAAAAAGCATGGATTTTTCAGACTATAGTGAGGGGGTCTCGATGGTCCTGGGATTTTCAATACAAATAAAATTTTTTCAATAGAAAAAGGTGGTCTTCAATAAAAAAGCATGGATTTTTCACACTATAGTGAGGGGGTCTCGATGGTCCTGGGATTTTCAATACAAATAAAATTTTTTCAATACAAAAAGGTGGTCTTCAATAAAAAAGCATGGATTTTTCACACTATAGTGAGGGGGTCTCGATGGTCCTGGGATTTTCAATACAAATAAAATTTTTTCAATACAAAAAGGTGGTCTTCAATAAAAAAGCATGGATTTTTCACACTATAGTGAGGGGGTCTCGATGGTCCTGGGATTTTCAATACAAATAAAATTTTTTCAATACAAAAAGGCGGTCTTCAATAAAAAAGCCAAGGATTTTTCAGACTATAGTGAGGTGGGTCTCCTTGGTCCTGGAATTTTCAATACAAATAAAATTTTTTCAATACAAAAGCTGATCTTCAATAAAAAAGCATGGATTTTTCTAGTTCAATTAAGGTGGGTCTCCTTGGTCCTGAGTAAAAGGTGGTCTACACTAAAAAACGTGGTCCTGAGAATTTCAATACAAAAAGGCAGTATACACTAAAAAAGAGTGGCAATTTAAGGTCTCAGGATATTTTCAATAGAAAAAGGCGGTCTTCAATAAAAAAGCATGGTAATTTAAGGTCTCAGGATATTTTCAATACAAAAAGGCAGTATACACTAAAAAAGAGTGGCAATTTAAGGTCTCAGGATATTTTCAATACAAATTTGAATTACCACTAAAAAAGCATGGATTTTTCTAGGCCAATTCAGGTGGGTCTCCTTGATCCTGAGAATTTCAATAGAAAAAGGCGGTCTACACTAAAAAAGAGTGGTAATTTAAGGTCTCAGGATATTTTCAATAGAAAAAGGCGGTCTTCAATAAAAAAGCATGGTAATTTAAGGTCTCAGGATATTTTCAATAGAAAAAGGTGGTCTACACTAAAAAAAGAGTGGCAATTTAAGGTCTCAGGATATTTTCAATACAAAAATCCGATTATCAATAAAAAGCACGGATTTTTCTAGGCCAATTAATGTGGGTCTCCTTGGTCCTGAGAATTTCAATAGAAAAAGGCGGTCTACACTAAAAAAGAGTGGTAATTTAAGGTCTCAGGATATTTTCAATACAAAAATCCGATTATCAATAAAAAGCATGGATTTTTCTAGGCCAATTAATGTGGGTCTCCTTGGTCCTGAGAATTTCAATAGAAAAAGGCAGTCTACACTAAAAAAGAGTGGTAATTTAAGGTCTCAGGATATTTTCAATAGAAAAAGGCGGTCTACACTAAAAAAGAGTGGTAATTTAAGGTCTCAGGATATTTTCAATAGAAAAAGGCGGTCTTCAATAAAAAAGCATGGTAATTTAAGGTCTCAGGATATTTTCAATACAAAAAGCTGGTCTACACTAAAAAAGCATGGTAATTTAAGGTCTGAGGATATTTTCAATACAAAAATCCGACTACCACTAAAAAGCATGGAATTTTCTAGGTCAATTCAGGTGGCACTCCTTGGTCCTGAGAATTTCAATAGCAAAAGGTGGTCTTCAATAAAAAAGCATGGTAATTTAAGGTCTCAGGATATTTTCAATACAAAAAGGTGGTCTACACTAAAAAAGCCAAGGATATTTCAGACTATATTGAGGTGGGTCTCCTTAGTCCTGAGAAAAAGGCGGTCTTCAATAAAAAACAGTGGTAATTTAAGGTCTCAGGATATTTTCAATACAAAAATCCGATTATCACTAAAAAGCATGGATTTTTCTAGGTCAATTTAGGTGGGTCTCCTTGGTCCTGAGAAAAAGGTGGTCTACACTAAAAAACGTGGTAAATTTTTTCAATTAAAGTAAATAATGGTCCTAAAAAATTAAATTACAGTAAATTATGGGTCAAAAAATTAAATTACAGTAAATTATGGTTCTTAAAAATTAAATTACAGTAAATAATGGTCCAAATTTTTCAATTAAAGTAAATTATGGTCAAAAATTTTCAATTACATTAAATTATGGTCCTAAAAATTAAATTAAAGTAAATAATGATCCAAATTTTTAAATTAAAGTAAATTATGGGTCTAAAAATTGAATTACAGTAAATTATGGCTCAAATTTTTAAATTAAAGTAAATAATGGCTCAAATTTTTAAATTAAAGTAAATTAAGGTTCATATTTTCGAATTAAAGTAATTAATGGGCTCAGATTTTTCAATTAAAGTAAATTATGGTCCTAAAAATTAAATTACAGTAAATTATGGGTCTAAAAAATTAAATTAAAGTAAATTATGGTCCAAATTTTTAAATTAAAGTAACCAATGGTTCAAATTTTTGAATTAAAGTAAATTATGGTCCAAATTTTTGAATTAAAGTAAATTATGGTCCAAATTTTTGAATTAAAGTAATGAATGGGCTCAAATAACTAAATTAAGGTTCAAAATTAAAAATTAAGTAACCAATGGTTCAAATTTTTAATTAATGTAAATCAATGTCCAAAATTTTGAATTAAAGTAAATAATGGTCCAAATTTTTAAATTAAAGTAAATTTAGGTTCTAAAATATTAAATTAAAGTTAATTAAGGTCCAAATTTTAAAATTAAGTAATCAATGGTCAAAAATTTAAATTAAAGTTAAATAAGTAAATTAAAGTAATAATTTTTAAATAAGTAATGTAATAAGTAAATTAAAGTAAGATTTTAAAATTTATTAACAAAAAGTTGAAATAATAGAAGGTGTTTGAGAATTGAAATTTTTTAATGAAAATTTTTATGAAATAATTTTTTAAGTTAATTTTTAATGGAAATTTTTATGAAATATTTTTCAATGGTAATTTTTAATGGAAATTTTTATGAAATATTTTTCAATGATAATTTTAGATGGAAATTTTTAAGATAATTTTTAATGTAAATTTTTATGAAATATTTTTCAAAGACAAATTTTAATAATAATTCAACAACAAACCAACAACTTAGTACCAACAACCAGATACCTACAACTAGTTACTAACAACTAGTTACCTGATACCAAGTACCTACAACTAGTTACTAACAGCCAGTTACCTGCTACCAAGTACCTACAACCACCTAACAAATACTTACAACCAAAAACAAACAACCAACTAGGTACCATCTACCAAGTACATACAACCAACAACAACCAAGTACTAAGCATTATCAACCAACTACTAAGTACTAACAACCAAAATCAACCAACTAGGTACTAGATAGCAAGTACTTACAACCAACTAGATACCAAGTACTAACAACCAGTTACCTGCTACTAAGTACCTACAACCATCTACCAAGTACATACAACCAAGTACTAAGCATTATTAACCAACTACTAAGTACCTTCAACCGACTAGCTACCACCTACCAAGTACCACCAACAACGAGATACCTACAACTAGATACTAACAACTAGTTACCAGATACCTACTACTCACAGCCGTCAACAACCAGGTACTAAGCATCATCAACCAAGTAATAACAACTAGATACCTAGTACTTACAACCAGATGACCACATGAAATTATTGGTTAAATAAGTAAATTAATGTCTAATTTTAAAATTAAGTAATCAATGGTCTAAAATATTAAAGTTAAAGTCAATTTAAGATGAAAGTTTTCTGGGATTTTCAATGTTCATTTTAGATGCAAATCTTCGTCAATCAATCAATGACCACATGAAATTATTAGTTAAATATGAAAATAAGGGTTATAATTAGTTGTTTAGTAAATTATGGTGTAAAATTAAGAAATAAAGAATAATTAGGTAAATTAAGGATAAATTAAGGAAATTAAGGTTCAAAATTTAAAATTAAGTAACCAATGGTTCAAATTTTAAATTAAAGCTAAATAAGTAAATTAAAGTAAGATTTTAAATTTATTATCAAAAGATTGAATAACCACCAACTTTTTTTGAGAAATTTAATTTTTAATGAAATTTAAATGGAAATTTTTTTTTAAGTTAATTTTAAATGTAAAATTTTTAAGTTAATTTTTAATGAAATTTTAATGGAATAATAATAATAATAAGTAGGTAGTTAGTAGCCCGCTGGAACAATTACCCCCCCCCCGGGGGGGGGGGGGGGGGGGGGTTAAAATTGTTCCACGATTTTTTTTGTTCCACGATTTTTTTTGTTCCACGATTTTATTACGCAATTGTTCCATACTATAGTCTCGATGGTCCTGGGATTTTCAATACAAAAAATTTTTTTTCTATACAAAAACGATGGTCCTGGGATTTTCAATACAAATAAAATTTTTTCTATACAAAAATCCGACTATCAATAAAAAAGCCAAGGATTTATCACACTATAGTGAGGGGGTCTCGATGGTCCTGGGATTTTCAATACAAATAAAATTTTTTCTATACAAAAATCCGACTATCAATAAAAAAGCCAAGGATTTATCACACTATAGTGAGGGGGTCTCGATGGTCCTGGGATTTTCAATACAAATAAAATTTTTTCTATACAAAAATCCGAATATCAATAAAAAAGCCAAGGATTATTCACACTATAGTGAGGTGGGTCTCCTTGGTCCTGAGAAAAAGGTGGTCTACACTAAAAAACGTGGTAAATTTTTTCAATTAAAGTAAATTATGGTCCTAAAAATTAAATTACAGTAAATTATGGGTCTAAAAAATTAAATTAAAGTAAATTATGGTCCAAATTTTTAAATTAAAGTAACCAATGGTTCAAATTTTTGAATTAAAGTAAATTATGGTCCAAATTTTTGAATTAAAGTAAATTATGGTCCAAATTTTTGAATTAAAGTAATGAATGGGCTCAAATAACTAAATTAAGGTTCAAATTAAAAATTAAGTAACCAATGGTTCAAATTTTTAATTAATGTAAATCAATGTCCAAAATTTTGAATTAAAGTAAATAATGGTCCAAATTTTTAAATTAAAGTAAATTTAGGTTCTAAAATATTAAATTAAAGTTAATTAAGGTCCAAATTTTAAAATTAAGTAATCAATGGTCAAAAATTTAAATTAAAGTTAAATAAGTAAATTAAAGTAATAATTTTTAAATAAGTAATGTAATAAGTAAATTAAAGTAAGATTTTAAAATTTATTAACAAAAAGTTGAAATAATAGAAGGGTTTGAGAATTGAAATTTTTAATGAAAATTTTTATGAAATAATTTTTTAAGTTAATTTTTAATGGAAATTTTTATGAAATATTTTTCAATGGTAATTTTTAATGGAAATTTTTATGAAATATTTTCAATGATAATTTTAGATGGAAATTTTTAAGATAATTTTTAATGTAAATTTTTATGAAATATTTTTCAAAGACAAATTTTAATAATAATTCAACAACAAACCAACAACTTAGTACCAACAACCAGATACCTACAACTAGTTACTAACAACTAGTTACCTGATACCAAGTACCTACAACTAGTTACTAACAGCCAGTTACCTGCTACCAAGTACCTACAACCACCTAACAAATACTTACAACCAAAAACAAACAACCAACTAGGTACCATCTACCAAGTACATACAACCAACAACAACCAAGTACTAAGCATTATCAACCAACTACTAAGTACTAACAACCAAAATCAACCAACTAGGTACTAGATAGCAAGTACTTACAACCAACTAGATACCAAGTACTAACAACCAGTTACCTGCTACTAAGTACCTACAACCATCTACCAAGTACATACAACCAAGTACTAAGCATTATTAACCAACTACTAAGTACCTTCAACCGACTAGCTACCACCTACCAAGTACCACCAACAACGAGATACCTACAACTAGATACTAACAACTAGTTACCAGATACCTACTACTCACAGCCGTCAACAACCAGGTACTAAGCATCATCAACCAAGTAATAACAACTAGATACCTAGTACTTACAACCAGATGACCACATGAAATTATTGGTTAAATAAGTAAATTAATGTCTAATTTTAAAATTAAGTAATCAATGGTCTAAAATATTAAAGTTAAAGTCAATTTAAGATGAAAGTTTTCTGGGATTTTCAATGTTCATTTTAGATGCAAATCTTCGTCAATCAATCAATGACCACATGAAATTATTAGTTAAATATGAAAATAAGGGTTATAATTAGTTGTTTAGTAAATTATGGTGTAAAATTAAGAAATAAAGAATAATTAGGTAAATTAAGGATAAATTAAGGAAAATTAAGGTTCAAAATTTAAAATTAAGTAACCAATGGTTCAAATTTTAAATTAAAGCTAAATAAGTAAATTAAAGTAAGATTTTTAAATTTATTATCAAAAGATTGAATAACCACCAACTTTTTTTGAGAAATTTAATTTTTAATGAAAATTTAAATGGAAATTTTTTTTTTAAGTTAATTTTAAATGTAAAATTTTTTAAGTTAATTTTTAATGGAAATTTTAATGGAATAATAATAATAATAAGTAGGTAGTTAGTAGCCCGCTGGAACAATTACCCCCCCCCGGGGGGGGGGGGTAAAATTGTTCCACGATTTTTTTTGTTCCACGATTTTTTTTGTTCCACGATTTTATTACGCAATTGTTCCATACTATAGTCTCGATGGTCCTGGGATTTTCAATACAAAAAATTTTTTTTCTATACAAAAACGATGGTCCTGGGATTTTCAATACAAATAAAATTTTTTCTATACAAAAATCCGACTATCAATAAAAAAGCCAAGGATTTATCACACTATAGTGAGGGGGTCTCGATGGTCCTGGGATTTTCAATACAAATAAAATTTTTTCTATACAAAAATCCGACTATCAATAAAAAAGCCAAGGATTTATCACACTATAGTGAGGGGGTCTCGATGGTCCTGGGATTTTCAATACAAATAAAATTTTTTCTATACAAAAATCCGAATATCAATAAAAAAGCCAAGGATTATTCACACTATAGTGAGGTGGGTCTCCTTGGTCCTGAGAAAAAGGTGGTCTACACTAAAAAACGTGGTAAATTTTTTCAATTAAAGTAAATAATGGTCCTAAAAAATTAAATTACAGTAAATTATGGGTCAAAATTTTAAATTACAGTAAATTATGGTCCAAATTTTTGAATTACAGTAAATAATGGTTCTAAAAATTAAATTACAGTAAATTATGGCTCAAATTTTAAAATTAAAGTAAATAATGGTTCTAAAAATTAAATTAAAGTAAATAATGGTTCTAAAAATTAAATTACAGTAAATTATGGCTCAAATTTTTAAATTTAAGTAAATAATGGTCCAAATTTTTGAATTAAAGTAAATTTAGGTTCTAAAATATTAAATTAAAGTAAATAATGGTCCAAATTTTAAAATTAAAGTAAATAATGGTTCTAAAAATTAAATTAAAGTAAATAATGGTTCTAAAAATTAAATTACAGTAAAAAGGTGGTCTACACTAAAAAAGCCAAGGATATTTCAGACTATATTGAGGGGGTCTAGATGGTCCTGGGATTTTCAATACAAAAAAAATTTTTTCAATAAAAAAAGGTGGTCTCAATAAAAAAGCATGGATTTTTCTAGGCCAATTCAGGTGGGTCTCCTTGGTCCTGAGAATTTCAATAGAAAAAGGCGGTCTACACTAAAAAAGAGTGGTAATTTAAGGTCTCAGGATATTTTCAATAGAAAAAGGCGGTCTTCAATAAAAAAGCATGGTAATTTAAGGTCTCAGGATATTTTCAATAGAAAAAGGCGGTCTACACTAAAAAAGAGTGGTAATTTAAGGTCTCAGGATATTTTCAATAGAAAAAGGCGGTCTTCAATAAAAAAGCATGGTAATTTAAGGTCTCAGGATATTTTCAATAGAAAAAGGCGGTCTACACTAAAAAAGAGTGGTAATTTAAGGTCTCAGGATATTTTCAATACAAAAAGCTGGTCTACACTAAAAAAGCATGGTAATTTAAGGTCTGAGGATATTTTCAATACAAAAATCCGACTACCACTAAAAAGCATGAAATTTTCTAGGTCAATTCAGGTGGCACTCCTTGGTCCTGAGAATTTCAATACAAAAAGCTGGTCTTCAATAAAAAAGCATGGTAATTTAAGGTCTCAGGATATTTTCAATACAAATAGGTGGTCTACACTAAAAAAGCCAAGGATTTTTCAGACTATAGTGAGGTGGGTCTCCTTGGTCCTGAGAAAAAGGTGGTCTACACTAAAAAACGTGGTAAATTTTTTCAATTAAAGTAAATAATGGTCCTAAAAAATTAAATTACAGTAAATTATGGGTCAAAAAATTAAATTACAGTAAATTATGGGTCAAAAAATTAAATTACAGTAAATTATGGTTCTTAAAAATTAAATTACAGTAAATTATGGGTCAAAAAATTAAATTACAGTAAATTATGGTTCTTAAAAATTAAATTACAGTAAATAATGGTCCAAATTTTTCAATTAAAGTAAATTATGGTCAAAAATTTTCAATTACATTAAATTATGGTCCTAAAAATTAAATTAAAGTAAATAATGATCCAAATTTTTAAATTAAAGTAAATTATGGGTCTAAAAATTGAATTACAGTAAATTATGGTCCAAATTTTTAAATTAAAGTAAATAATGGTCCAAATTTTTCAATTACAGTTAATTAAGGTCCAAATTTTTCAATTAAAGTAAATAATGGTTCTAAAAATTAAATTAAAGTAAATAATGGTTCTAAAAATTAAATTAAAGTAAATTATGGGTCTAAAAAATTTAAAATAAGTTAATTAAGGTCCAAATTTTTCAATTAAAGTAAATAATGGTCCTAAAAAATTAAAAATAAGTTAATTAAGGTCCAAATTTTTCAATTAAAGTAAATTATGGGTCTAAAAATTAAATAAAAGTAAATAATGGTTCTAAAAAATTAAATAAAAGTAAATTATGGGTAAAAAATTTAAAATAAGTTAATTAAGGTCCAAATTTAAAAATTAAGTAATCAATGGTCAAAAATTTTAAATTAAAGTTAAATAAGTAAATTAAAGTAATAATTTTTAAATAAGTAATGTAATAAGTAAATTAAAGTAAGATTTTAAAATTTATTAACAAAAAGTTGAAATAATAGAAGGTGTTTGAGAATTGAAATTTTTTAATGAAAATTTTAATGAAATAATTTTTTAAGTAATTTTTAATAGAAATTTTTATGGAATAATTTTTTAAGTAATTTTTAATGGAAATTTTTATGAAATAATTTTTTAAGTTAATTTTTAATGGAAATTTTTATGAAATATTTTTCAATGATAATTTTAGATGGAAATTTTTAAGATAATTTTTAATGAAAAGTTTTATGAAATATTTTTCAAAGATAAATTTTAATAATAATTCAACAACAAACCAACAACTTAGTACCAACAACCAGTAACTTAGAAACATGTATTAACAACCAGATACCTACAACTAGTTACTAACAACCAGTTATCTGATACCAGATACCTACAACTAGTTACTAACAACTAGTTACCTGATACCTACAACTAGATACTAACAACCAAAAACAACCAACCAACTAGGTACCAGATACCGAGTACTCACAACCAACAACAACCATGTACTAAGCATTACCAACCACCTACAATCTACAACTAGTTACTAACAACCAGTTACCTGCTACTAAGTACCTACAACCAACTAGCTACCACCTACCAAGTACCTACAACCAACTAGCTACCACCTACCAAGTACTTACAACCAACAACAACCATGTACTAAGCATTACCAACCACCTACAATCTACAACTAGTTACTAACAACCAGTTACCTGCTACTAAGTACCTACAACCAACTAGCTACCACCTACCAAGTACCTACAACCAACTAGCTACCACCTACCAAGTACTTACAACCAACATCAACCAGGTACTAAGCATTATCAACCAAGTACCTACAACCAACTAGCTACCACCTACCAACCACTTACAACCAACATCAACCAGGTACTAAACATTATCAACCAAGTACTAACAACCAGATGACCACGTGAAATTATTAGTTAAATAGGTAAAATAATGTTTGATTTTTAAATTAACTAATCAATGATCTAAAATATTAAAGTTAAAGTCAATTTAAGATGAAGATTTTCTGGGATTTCCAATGTTAATTTTAGATGCAAATCTTCGTCAATTAATCAATGACCACATGAAATTATTGGTTAAATATGAAAATAAGGATTATATTTAGTTGTTAAGTAAATTATGGTGTAAAATTAAGAAATAAAGAATAATTAGGTAAATTAAGGATAAGTAAATTAAAGTTAAAAATTTTAAATAAGTAAATTAAGGTTCAAAATTTTAAATTAAAGAAAACAATGGTTCAAAATTTTATGAAAATTTAAATGGAAATTTTTTTTAAGTTAATTTTAAATGTAAAATTTTTTAAGTTAATTTTAATGAAATAATTTTTTAAGTTAATTTTTAATGGAAATTTTAATGGAATAATAATAATAATAATAATAATAATAATAATAATAATAATAATAATAATAATAATAATAATAATAATAATAATAATAATAATAATAATAATAATAATAATAATAATAATTCAACAGTTACCAACAAGTGTTTACTGATTATTTTTAACTAGGTGCTAACAAATAAATACTTTCAACATGATCCCAAGTACTAACTAACTCTCAAACAACCACATACTTACAACTAACTACTTACAATCAACTAAATATTCTTTATTGTATTTTATGAATTGTATACCACAACTCAATCACTTTAAAACACCACGTGAAATTCGAAATAATTTAAATTACAATGAAGGACTAATGAATTCTAATTTACAAAACATTTTTCTTTTAATTGATTACTACTGACTTATTATTGCAAAGTAAAAATCGCATTCAATAAATACTTATTGTTGATCAGTTTTATTATATATACTCTGAGTTTATCCGACAGGATGTTTTGACCCCCTAAGGGTACTGGTCGTAAAGGTATTAGTCGTAAAGGTACTAGTCGTAAGGGTATTGGTAACACTCAAACACCACCTACCCTATAACTAGCTACTATGTACTAACAACCAGCTAACAACTAGATACCATGTACTAACAACCAGCATCAAAACCCATCGAGAAATTAACAAATATCAACATACAACTAGATACTAACAAAATCGCACCAACTACCAAGTACAAGATACCAACAACTTTATATCATCTACCAGTAACTATAAACACGTATTTTCAACTAGATACCAAGTGCTTACAACAATATACCAAACGCTATTAGTTAAGTACTTACAACAAGATACCAAGACTATCAGCAAAATACTATCAACCAGATACCAAGTACCAATTGTTGGCGTATGAGGGAGAAGGAAATCATACATACATAACCGTTGTACATACAAGACCTCATCTTTTAGCTCAGACACTCCCCATGCATACTCCAAATGATCATTCGAATATTCCCACGTATGAGCCCGTGGTGATGTTCCACGTTGGTGCTGCCCACACGGGTCGGAAAAGGGTAGCAGGTGAGCCTCTGCCTTAAGACTACTCCTAACCCCTTCACGGTTCAGGTTCTTATATCAGTTTTTCCATGAGTAAAATGCTGGACTTAATAATGTTGTATCCTTCCCGTTTCTCGCTCTCTGCATTTTTTCTTTTATTCCCGTTATTTTCCATATGTATGGAGCCGTTGGTATTAATTCGTTGAGGTTCAGTTCACTTACCTTCTGGTGTAGTTCCTTCACCATATTATTACTAGTTTCTACTAAATCGGTCTGTATCTTTGTACTTGTTCTTGCCTCTTCGAATGCTTCTTTCTCTTGTAATAACTCCTTTACCAA